>VHKM01000386.1:4735000-4912383 GCA_007210695.1 Neogobius melanostomus
CACTGTAAAAAAAGCATGCAAAATTGTACTAAAGAAAAATATGCGAAACGGAAAGGTGAACCACGTTACAGCGAGGGACCACTGCATTATAGATTTTCCAAGTCTGTGTATTGCTGACTCTTGTTACTTCTTCAATGCTCTAATATAGTGTTTCCCAACTTGGGGTACGCAAACTCTTAGCAGAGTGTACTTGGAACACTGAAAACCAATTCAATATTATCATCATAGGAAAGCCGTTTAACCTCTTAACCCCCACCTGAACTGAGCACATTTTCTCTAGTTTGGCTTTACCCAAGTCTTATTGAAGAAAGTGTCAAATCAGCTACACAAATAGGCATGAAAACGCTACAAAAAAGAATCAAAAAGTGACAAAATAAAGCCACAAAAGTGCAACAAAAAGTGGCAAAAATGAGATGGAAAAACAACGTGAAAAAAGTGATGACAACACGGCAACAACGTGAGGCAAAAGATCAGTTTTGGAAGTCGTAGCTTTTAGATTTGGGCAAAGCCGAACTGGAGAAAATGTGGTCGTCAAGGCGGGTGGTAAGAGATTAAATGGTATATTGAGTTAAAATGCATGGATTTAACCGTCTTTTAGCCTTATTTTGAACAAAACACTTTGTCTTTTTACTCAAAAAAGAGGCGACACCGTCTCCTTTTGCATTAGCGGTGATGTACTTCGCGTCGTTATGTCATTTCGTGCTCTTTATGCTTCTGTCTGAGGCACGTCTGAGGACAGGCTGCACCAGAGGGCTACAGCAAGAGGGGAACACAACGGCTTACAAACAGACACACTTGTAGCGTTGAGAGCGTGTTCATGAAAGAGACGGAATAAAACACGAGTTGGAGAAGAAAGCGGTTCGAACAGATTGTAGCATTGGTGGAAAGCAGAGAAGGCGAGTGTCATTTTTGTTGACTGAAAGATTTGTTAAAGAGGGGGTATTATGCTTTTTTCAATTACATAGCACCAGTCTATAGCATACTACAATGATGACGTAACCTTCTGTTGGTCTGTATATGCAGTAAATTAAATAACTGCCTTGAATAAAATTGCTCTCTCAAAATGGCTGTACTGAACGTCTTGAAATAGGCCTCTGTCTCTTTAAGAAGCTTTCCGACACGCCCCCTTCAGCACACTGCTGTGGCATCTAAACAACACTACTGTGCGGGGAGGGGGCTCTGCTGAGCTGAGGAGCAGTGGTTGGTGGCTTGGCTGGTGACAAAAGGTCCAGAGGCGTCTCCAGGAGGTGGGGGCGTTCCTAGGAGGACTGAGGCATAGCTACACCTAAAATGGCTGCCGTCTAAGTTTTTACTGATTACTCAAAAATATGTGAATGAGCCAAGGCAACACTCCAGGCATGTGTTTAATGAGGGAATGACATAATAACATGATATAAAGCTTGAAAAAGTCGATTTTACCCCCTCTTTAATAATTTCAGAACTAAACTAAATAAAAAGTAGATAGTGAGACTAAAATCATCTCAGCAATCAGCAATCAGCAATTTCCAGCTGCTTAAAAAAAACTGCATAGAAATTGAAAGAAGACACTAAAAAGGATTAGATTTAGTCAACTGAATTAACATGAAATTAGTTTTAGTGTACTAAAATTGCATGTAAATGTAGTCAGTCTAAATTGAAGGATAATTTAGTGAACTTTGCATTCATAATATTTATCATAACCCCGTTTAATCATGGTTTTCTGATTTATGTTTGTTCTCCACATGAACAAAGCACATAGCTGTTCTTTTGACAGTGAATTTAACCTCTGAACACCCACCTGAACCGAGCACATTTTCTCCAGTTTGGCTTTACCCAAATCGAAAAGCTTCTTGACAAAGCGTCAAAATAGCGACGAAAAACAAGGATGAAAACACCACAAAAAAAGCAACAAAAGAGCGACAAAAACACAATAAACAAGTGACAAAAACACGACTAATAAGTGACAAAAAGCAACAAGGGAAAAGGCGATGAAGAAAGCTACAAAAACACAATAAAACAAGAGGTACAAAAACAAGACAAAAAGATAAAGAGACGAAAACATGACAAAAACGCTAAAAAAATGTGATAAAAGCGCAGCGAGAATGCAACAACAACAAAAAGTCAGAATCAGTTTTGTAGGTCTTAGCTTTCAAATGAGGCGTTACTCTGGCCTATGGGCTGTGAGCTCCAGTCGAGAAGCTTTTAGATAAGGTTAAAACTGAACTGGAGAAAATGCACTCGGTTAAGGTAAGAGGTTAAATTTTATTTTAGTTTTTTAGTTTTGCTGATTTTACTCTTTTAGTAGTCGACATTTTAGTCAGTTTTAGTCCCATAAACATAAAATTAGTCTAATTTAAAAAAATAAAAATACATTGACTAAAATTATTAAACTTTTTTGGCGACAAAATTACTGCCAATTAGATGGAACCAAAAAACTGTGCTCCACATTTTTAATCAAAGTCCATAATCCATCACTAGATAAACTAACTGTGTTCATCGTGGCACTAATGATTTGCCAGCATGCCGTTAGGTGAAAGTGAAAGCTCAACTGCCAGTTGGAAAACCTGAACACCCCAGTCCTTTACGTCTTCAGCGAAGGACAGGACCAGTTACCTCATCCGTGCTTATCCAGCCCACGGTGCAGTGTGTTGTGGGCGACTGTCATTATATAAAAGTCTTTTCACAAATGTGCTCCTTTTGTACTTTCTGTTGTTCCTTTTACCTGAACAAGCCGTGCCCACAGTGTAGAAGAAATAAATAACTCACCAATCAAAAAGGTGACACGTCCAGTGTTAAATATAGACTTGTGACTGAGCGGATTTTGTGATGTTTTGCCGTGGGGAATTGGGTCGCGCTTTTGTCGCTCAGGTTGTCACGGTTTCCAGGCTTACAGTAACTTGCTAATAAGAGCTACAGTGAGGTGCAGTAATACAGATTAAGAAAGAGTCCAATATCGTATAATTTTCTTACTGTAAAAAAACAAAACAATATTAGCCTCTTCTTCTTCTTCTTTATACATTTCGTACACAAGTTAACTCAATGCGCCTATAGTGCAGTATATGCGATATCAGGTCAAACATCAAAACTAACGTGCAGCTAATAGTCTACACCGAGGCAATTCTCAACTTAGAAATTCAATTTACATCCTCTGTGTGCTGCAGCTAGGGATCATCACTATAAAAAATGCCATGAGGATGCTCCCTGGATCGAAAGTCATCGGCTTAAAAAAGTAGGTCCAGTTGAATTGTATTTAACCTCTTAAGCACATTTTCTCCAATTTGGCTTTACCCAAATCGAAAAGCCTCTTGAAAAAAGTGTAAAAAACTATCAAAAAGTGGCAAAAAACGTTGATTAAAAAGCCACAAAATACAACAACAAAAATGACAAAAACTATGAACAAGTGGCAAAAAAGCGATAAAAATACAACAAAAAGTGAAGAAGAAATATGAAAAAGTGGCAAAATGTGATTTAAAGGGGGGGTATTATGTAAAATCGACTTTTTCAAGCTTTATATCATGTTATTATGTCATTCCCTCATTTAACACATGCCTGGAGTGTTGCCTTGGCTCATTTACATATTTTTGAGTAATCAGTAAAAACTTAGACGGCAGCCATTTTAGGTGTAGCTATGCCTCAGTCCTCCTAGGAACGCCCCCACCTCCTGGAGACGCCTCTGGACCTTTCGTCACCAGCCAAGCCACCAACCACTGCTCCTCAGCTCAGCAGAGGCCCCTCCCCGCACAGTAGTGTTGTTTAGATGCCACAGCAGTGTGCTGAAGGGGGCGTGTCGGAAAGCTTCTTAAAGAGACAGAGGCCTATTTCAAGACGTTCAGTACAGCCATTTTGAGAGAGCAATTTTATTCAAGGCAGTTATTTTAATTTACTGCATATACAGACCAACAGAAGGTTACGTCATCATTGTAGTATGCTATAGACTGGTGCTATGTGATTGAAAAAAGCATAATACCCCCTCTTTAAAAAAGCCACAAAATACAACAAAAAATGACAAAAAACTATGAAAAAGTGGCAAAAATTAGATTAAAAAAGCCACAAAAATACAACAAAAAAGTGACAAAAATATGAAAAGTGGCAGAAATATAAAAGCCACAAAATACAACAACAAAAAGTGGCAAAAAAGTGATAAAAATACAACAAAAAAGTGAAGAAAAAATATGAAAAAGTAGCAAAAATCAATTGAAAAAGTGACAGAAATTGGTCAAAATCAAACTTTATTTATAAAGCGCTTTTCATACAAACTGTAACACAAAGTGCTTTACATGCTTAAAATCATTAAAATTGTCCCCACCAGCAAATATACATAACAACAACCCCCTACCTCCACCTGCACACACACATATGTATACAGACAGCCCAGCAGTTAAAAGTCTTAAATAAAAATGGACATAAAGTTGGGGACATAAGGCTGAGTACAGATGGACCAAAAGAGGAAACACCATCCAAGGAGCCGTCTGCACCGAGAGCAGCCCATCGGCCACAGCCACAGAGCGCCAACACAGGGCGCCCGGAGGAGGTGTAGGAGAGACGTCCAACCTCCATCCAGGCACCCACAGGAGAGCGCCCGCACGGCCACAGCCATCCAGCACTCCCGGGGCAGAGGGCTCCCTCAGAGGAACCACTGGGAGAACATAAAAATAAAAGATAAATTAAAACAGCTAAAACTCGGCTAAAAATGTGAAATAGCACAAGATGAAAAAGAGTGGAACTAAAGAAAGAATTGTATTGAGTTAAAACAGATAAATAAAGTTAATATATAAGTAAATATTAGTTAAAAGCTAAACTAAAAAGGTGGGTCTTGAGCCTACCTTGAAAAATAAAAAAACGCAATATAAAGAGCCCCCAAAAAAGCAACAAAAGAGAGACAAAAGTGATGAAAAAGTGGAAAAAATGCAAACTATATCACTCAACACAAGAGCCACAGTTTAGGAGACCTTTTAACTTGGGCGGCATACACATCTTAGTTTCTAAAGTTTATCTGCTTCTACCAAACAGTATCAACAACAACAGTATCAACAAAATCCACATAATTCGCCTCATAATGTTCTGCCCGAGTGGATTCTAATTGTCCTACATTCGCCTCGCTCAGACCAGATGCTGCGTTTGATCTCACAGGCAGCTGTTTTCAGATATAGGCTAAATAAACAGACGGCTATGCCCGACCGAACCAAACAACATGCTAATTAGCCAGGCGTCACCTTGGAAACGGGGCTAATTATTGTCTTTTAACAGGATTCGAGGGTGACATTTGCAACTGGCGTCTCATAAAAAAACGCCCTGATAGCCTCATGTAACCCAAAAACAAGCTGCTGATAGGAAAAGTAGATGATTATTCTTCTCAATATTTAAAGTGCAGCGCTATATTACCTTTGGCTCTGTAGCAAAGGAGTTTGACAACACAATGTGATTCGACATTTATAATGCAAGGACAACCTGAACGACACCAGTGATAAATATAATGGACTAAAATATTACCACAACTTTCGAACCAGGATTGAAAATAGTTTTTTTTTTTCAAAACTAGCCAAAGGGATCCGGAATAATGGACCAGACAAGAAACGCCTCATGCTTGATAGTTCACAGCCAATTGTCTAAAAGGTCCAACTACACAATGACAACATGTTCAATTCCAGAGAGTTGAATTTGCGTTGCTCTCAGCAGACGGAGGGCAGTGGAGAATTCAGTTTTTTGACAGGCTGCATTTAAAGGGGGTGGTATTATGCAAAATTGACTTTTTAGAGATTTTTACCATACACCGTATGCACGCGAGCGTCACGTGACTTCCCACTGGATCCTCAGGAGGCGCTGCTCTTCCTGTCCCGTTATTTCCCTATGAGTTAGTAGTGGTGTCTTGTCCAAATTACTATATATTAGGGCTGGGCGATATGGCCAAAAAGGAAAATCTCGATTTTGTCTCTCAGTTTGTACGATTACGATTTTAATCAAATTTTTTTTTTTTTCAAAGGTCTCCTGATCTTTCATAAAGACAACTGCTCAGAGTCCAGACCATTAATATTTAGATTCATAATATAGCCTACAATTATGTCCATTATAAATGTTATTTCTCTCTTAAATATCCCTTGTCTGCTCTCAAAAGTAAAACTTCTAAATAAGCCATGGAGTTTTCAAAAGCATTTTAGTTTTCTCATCCTCATGCCTCTGCTGTGATTGGCAACCGTCTCCATGGAGACTCAAGGGGAAAGGGGCGGAGTTAAGCTGCTGCTGTGCCTCCGCTCAAAGCATGGCTCAGGGTGAGCGAAGGAAGAGGATCAGACTGTGGAAAACTCAGTTTTAGCAGAAGAAAACTCTATTGCACACTCCGAAAACACAATGCACCTTTGTAAAGCAGCAGAGATGGGTTCTCTTCGGGTGACATTTCCGAAAACAGTTGCTGCGGAGCGGTTGAACACGCTGCTAAATTGGCAACACGGCGCACGTGAGGGGACATGGAGCAGTGGACACGATTTTACGATTTAGACATTTTCCACATCGTCCGTTTTTAAAAGCATGAATTAATTGAATTAATTAGATTTATCGCCCAGCCCTACTATATATATTTCAAGATTACATGGCAGGCAGTGAGTTACTGACAAAGCGCTTTACAGCAGGGAACCACTCACCCATTCACACTCTCATTCATACACCAATATACGCAGATACTGGAGGCAAGGTAGATGAAGTGCCTTGCCCAGGGACACAATGACAGTGTGCACCTGCAGGAGCCGGGAATCAAACCCCCAACCAATCATGAGACGACCCGCTCTACCACCTGCGCCACTGTCAAGGTGTTTTTGTCTTGAAGCTAACGGTGATCGGAGCTAATGGTTATCACTAAATAAAAACTAGCACCAAGATTTTAAACGAGCCGCTCAAAAATAACGGGTCTGTCTTCAGTATGATTACTTTTAGTTGGGTACATTTTTATGGTGTTGTTTTTTGATACTACTTTGATACTTTGGAGGTCGAGGAAACATTTTAGAGCGTGGTGTCCTGCACTGGTCAGCTCCACCTCCTCCTTCCTCTTCCTCCTGCGCAGCTCCCTCCGCTCCACAACAGTCTTTCACCATCTTCTTCTCCTTTATCCCTTCCTTGTTTCCTGTTGCGCCTCTTGTGACGCCTCTACTGTGCTGCAGGTGTGGGGGCTCTTGGTGATAAAAGTCCTATTCAGTGAACACAGGTGTTTCCTGCATTCAAGTATTTACATCCAGCACTTCCCATCAGAATCTCACTGTGATGTTTTCTTGAACTATTCGTTGATTTGTGCAAGACATCGCAAATCCTTATTGGGAAATGTTAGGGATTTTTTGCACAGCAGTCTTTAGAAACGCCCCGGTTACTTTCTGCTCCAGAAATAAACGGATTTAACACACAAAGGTCAAGCATTGAGGTTTATTGCTCTTATCGGTACCGGGTGGATGAGACTGAAGCCATCTGGCGCCGCGCTAGCCTCAGCTCAAAACACCCAGAATACAAAGATTCTTACAGACTTATATGAAAATATAGCCATGCCCCTTTCCTGCCTCAGGACAGTAGTTTTCCATGATGTCATCAGCTTCATGAGACACCTCTTCCTCCCCTTAGACCCTTGAGTCAAGATGGGGGGTCTTGGTACTTTTCCGTCCTGCCGTCGTAAACCCAAGACCCTCTGCCCCCCTGCTTCCTGGGGCACTACAAATAATTCACCTTGATCCAGGATGCTTTGGAGATCGTAAAAGTGGTGTGACTGATAAGGAATGTTTACCACAAAACCAGATGTCCTTAAGTCAAGCTTCAATGCCTTAACCAAAACAAACACGAGACCTTTGACATTTGGCCTCCAACATCAACTCAAGGTTTAAGAAGTTAACATTTCAACCAACACAAATTCATTTAGCAACAATATCAATGCAATACATATGATAATTTCACAAATTCCTTGACAGGAAAACAGCGAAAATGTTTCACTCGCCAACCTGAGGACTGCTGCGTGTAATAACCAGTTAACCAAACTTGTACTTTTGTCATAAACTGCTACTGAACATGACAGTTGAATATGAGAGTTTGACCAAAGTATCCGTGGCGAAATTCCCACTAAACCATCCACATCTTGCCGTACATTTAGAGACTTGAACACTGTACGGATTGAGACTTTGTGGATTGAACTGACGACTTTCAGCTGAGCCTTTTCCTCACTTTCTTTTTTCTGCTTCGCCAAGATGAACCTCTTAAGCGCCTTTTGACATCGCATCTTTCCACATCTCACTCAGCTGTCCCGCCTCTCTCCTGGTGCACAGTCCCAGAGCGGCTGCCCTCCTCTGCCCTCTCCCAAACAGTTTGCTCAGGGTAAAACGGCACGTATCCCGCGCTGAGACGGTGTTATTGGAGAAATGCCCCGTCCTGTCTCCACTGCAGCCTCCCAAAATGACTTTACCTCAGCTCATGTTGGCGGTTGCAATAATGGATGCAGAGTCGATCAGCTGTGCGCATTTTAAACACATTAACTTTGATATACGTCTAAGCTAAAGGAAGACTCTTTTGCAATTTAGAACATGTTTGTCGAGGCCTATACTACATTTTCAGCAAGTTTTATACATTAGACACCATTAAGATTGCATATATTGTCATTTGCTAAGGAAATGCTATTCCCCTAATTGTAACCACTGCTGGCATAACTCAATTTTTGGGGGGCTTCTAGGTCTTTATATATTGTCTAAAGATGTTGTGTAATCTGTACAGAATCAAAGTTTCTCTCTAGATTTATCTAGGAAATAACTTTAAAGTGGACATCTCATGCATATGGACCCTGAAAATACACTTAGAAACCTTATTAGTTTTATAAAGGGGGGTATTATGTAAAATCGACTTTTTCAAGCTTTATATCATGTTATTATGTCATTCCCTCATTAAACACATGCCTGGAGTGTTGCCTTGGCTCATTCACATATTTTTGAGTAATCAGTAAAAACTTAGACGGCAGCCATTTTAGGTGTAGCTATGCCTCAGTTCTCCTAGGAACGCCCCCACCTCCTGGAGACGCCTCTGGACCTTTTGTCACCAGCCAAGCCACCAACCACTGCTCCTCAGCTCAGCAGAGCCCCCTCCCCGCACAGTAGTGTTGTTTAGATGCCACAGCTGTGTGCTGAAGGGGGCGTGTCGGAAAGCTTCTTAAAGAGACAGAGGCCTATTTCAAGACGTTCAGTACAGCCATTTTGAGAGAGCAATTTTATTCAAGGCAGTTATTTTTATTTACTGCATACAGACCAACAGAAGGTTACGTCATCATTGTAGTATGCTATAGACTGGTGCTATGTGATTGAAAAAGCATAATAACCCCTCTTTAAGGTTCTTTTAGAGAGACACCTGGTATAAGAAAAAAACGTGTTCAAATACCTTAGGCGTTTCAAGCTTTTTTGTTATACCTAATGTCTTTCTAAAAGAACCTTAAAAACTAATTTTGTAATCAAGAAGACATAATGAATGTAATAAAAGGACTTAAAAATATGTCTCTGTAAGAATTAAATAGTAACAATGAAATGCAGAAAGAACTGGTGAACATGTTCACTGGGGCTCCTCCTGCTGGCAGCTTTAGGAATAATTTTCTTAATAACTTCCAGGTTGAATATGGCGTGTGAGCAGCTCCAGAAGTGCGTGATAAACACACGTCGAGCACAGAACAGCTCAGATGGATTATGGGTTTAAAAATGTGGAGGACAGTTTTTGGGTTTGAACAATGACGCGATTGTAATCAGGAAGTACAGAACGAGGCGCTGGCACCGTAGAAGAAGAAATAGCTAAATTTAACAGCTTTGTCCAAGGATTTACTCAAAACTGCGTGAATGTTGTGAAATACTACTCCAGGTCTGTCATTGATGAGGGAACAGCGTTAAAATGTGGTTTAAACCTCTAGAAAGTGGATTTTGCATATGTCCACTTTAAAGGCCGTTTTCTCAACATTTGTTTTTCTCACAGAGGCGACGATGACATCTTTTTTTTTTTAAAGTGGCACAACTCTTTTTTTTTTTCAGAGTGACTTGTTGATACTTGTTGAATTCATTTATTTATTTATTGGTTTATTTGGTCGGGACAGTGCATGTTAATGAACATACATGGGTCTCATGCATGTAAACAAGCCACACCGGATTGTAGCCTTTGGCTAATTTGCGTCCGTTGTCCCCCATGCGCACTCTCAGAAACGCTCTCACTCATCCTGGCCTATTGTACATGTTTTTAGTGGTAGGGGAAACCGGAGTACCCGGAGGAAACCTACGCAGACACGGGGAGAACATGCAAACTCCAGACAGAAAGGCCCGTCCAGGTGGGAATCGAACCCCGGACCTTCTAGCTGTGAAGCACGAGCGCTAACCACTGTACTACCGTGCCGGTATTCATATCAATGAATTTTTTTTTTTTTACACTTTTCTTTCTTGGCAGACCAAAGTGCTTTACATAAAAACACAACAGAAAAACATCAACATTGAATAGTATGAAATATAAAAACACAGGAAAACTATTTGTATTTCAAATGTATATTATTATTATTTTATTATCTGTACATATTCCCATTTCGTATATGCATTAGTGCCAATTCTGCTTAATTATTCCATCCTTTAATTTCAAGCTTTTGTTTCTCACATTACTACTTGAGCGACTGTGACTTTCTCCTGTAGATCAATAAAGTCAGTGTAAGTTCAGGACGGTCATTTACCAAGCGTTTGCTCGCGTGCAAAACAAGTAGTATAATGCAAAAGTGGAGTCATATCTGCATTTTCTACTCACACATCATCCTCTCATTTACATATCAGATTAGGGGCTCTAATACTGCAATTCAGGATATTTCAAATGGTAAATTAGGTGCAACATACCAACTAAACAGCATATTTTATTTTTCAGCACTGGAAAAATGACCTCCAAACTATATTAAACCTGATCATTTTTACTCATAGAAAATGTTAAACTCGCAATACCGTTCTTATTGAAATTTATGGCAGTATTTTGAAGTAAAAATGTATATCACCAAGTTTTTTTTTTTTTTCCTATTCACCTGCAGTTTCTCCTCCTAAAGTGAAATTTTGATTCAGTCGTGATTATGCAGCCCTAGTGTGGAATATTTATTGCTGTTCTTTTCAATCCATTTGTTCGCGTGTGAGAGGGCAGACCAGGCCGAGCCTCCGCAGCATGTTCCTCCAAATTGCTTTTCCGTGTTGTGCTTTTGTGCATGCTTTGATTATTACAGCGAGAGAGTTGGTTTCCTGAGAGCCGGAAATGTAACTTGGCTTCATCTCCTCTGCAGTGTTTACAGATGTGATTAGAACTCCAAAGAACGGCCCTTCCAGCGAGCCTGCACAATTTAAAATGGAGGGAATAAATAAAACAAATGTCAGGCCGGACTTGAGGCGTAATAATTCATTGCCAGTCGTTTTAATTAACTTTCGCACAGGCAATTAACAGCCAAGGCGTAAATCCCCAAAAGGTTCAAAACAGAACAAGACGCGAAGAATGGGTATTTTAACGTAGCCTCACACATCAGCTGCTTGCACTCTCTTACCTTAAAGAGGGTGTATTATGCTTTTTTCAATCACATAGCACCAGTCTATAGCATACTACAATGATGACGTAACCTTCTGTTGGTCTGTATATGCAGTAAATTAAAATATCTGCCTTGAATAAAATTGATCTCTCAAAATGGCTGTACTGAACGTCTTGAAATAGGCCTCTGTCTCTTTAAGAAGCTTTCCGACACGCCCCCTTCAGCACACTGCTGTGGCATCTAAACAACACTACTGTGCGGGGAGGGGGCTCTGCTGAGCTGAGGAGCAGTGGTTGGTGGCTTGGCTGGTGACGAAAGGTCCAGAGGCGTCTCCAGGAGGTGGGGGCGTTCCTAGGAGGACTGAGGCATAGCTACACCTAAAATGGCTGCCGTCTAAGTTTTTACTGATTACTCAAAAATATGTGAATGAGCCAAGGCAACACTCCAGGCATGTGTTTAATGAGGGAATGACATAATAACATGATATAAAGCTTGAAAAAGTCGATTTTACATAATACCCCCCCTTTAATGCTCTCCCCCCCCCTTTGTTTTGCCGGTTTCTCAGGGACCAAAATGGCGCTGAAGTTTCTGCGTAGGAAGACGACGAAGCTGAAGAGTTTCCTGCGCGAGTACAGCGTGTCCCTGTACCTGTCGCCCTGCCCCTTCATCATCAACATGTTTGGCATCGCCTTCGAGACCGACGAGTACTACATCTTTGCCCAGGAGTACGCTCCGGCCGGCGACCTCTTCGACATCATCCCGCCCCAGGTTTGAGCATATAGCGCCTTATTGTTTCTTTCAGTTAGAGAAAACAGTCTCATATTTGATCATGATAATTTGCCGATATATTGTGCAACCTTTGTTTCAGATGATACCACTATTTCCTGTGCCTTATATATTCATGTAGCATCAGAAGTACATTACATAATATTTGGTATTTTGAATAAGCTCCCAAATGTTGGAACAGTAGCAGTTGCCATGGGAAGCTAAAGACTAAGTCTTATCAGGTTTATTGACTGATCCAGAGCTGTATTATTTGGATCGTACATTATATGAAATGAATAAATAAATACAGAAATTAAATAGCAAACTTATCTATCTGTACCACAAGCAATTCAATTTACAAAAAAGGTGACATTCACATTAAGCGAGTGGCATTAAGACTCACAACAGTATTTGTTCAATACTTTTTGAGTTGGTAAAAGTAGATGATGTGGTAGCAATAGCTGAAGTCTCATCTGTTCTCATCTTAGTTATACCCATTTGACAATTGATGTATCAGAACCAGCTACAGGAGCAGAAGTAGTAGAAGTAGTAGTAGCAGAGGGGGTAGTTACATTTACTTGAGTAACGTTTTGAAGAAATTGTACTTTTTACTTCTACTTGAGTAAAATTATAATGACGTATCTGTTCTCTTACTTGAGTAAAAATAATTGTTAAATATTTATCCACCGTGGAAAAAGTGGCAAATGCCAGGTCGTCATTGTAAATGAGAATTGGTTCTCAATTGACTTACCTGGTAAAATAAAGACAAAAAAAAAGTATCTTTAGAATTGTGTATTTTCCCATGTATGAATGTGGTGAGTGAGTGAGTACCGTATTTTCCGGACTATAAGTTGCACCGGAGTATAATTCGCACCAGCCTTGGCATCTACCTGGGCACGGAGGCATAACTGCACCGTTGACAAGCCTCTCCCTGTTTTCTTCATTGCAGTAAGAGTAACCTCCACTTTTCGCTCACTCCACACTTTCTTTAGGCTGCTCGATTATAGTATTTTTAAATCTTCAGTGGTACAGGAGCAGCGGATACTGGTACACAAGCCTAGAAGCGCCCTCTAGAGGCTGTCAGTGCGACTTATAGTCCGGAAAATACGGTAAGTGAGTGAGTGGTGGTGGTTGAAGGGCTGATGGCGCCGATTGGCATCCTTGCTTCCGTCAGTCTACCCCAGGGCAGCCGTGGCTACAAAAGAGGCTTCACATATTTTAAATCTGAACAGAAATAGAGTCTTCAACATTGCAAATTGAGCGGTGATTCAAAGAATAACAGATAAGAATAACAGTGCGTACTCTCCTCTCAGTTTGCTGCTGTTGCCATGGTGGAATGTTAACTGCCATGCTTTGGTGGTCAATTCAGTGAAACATTAAACTGAATGGATTTAAGAGAGGTTTTAATCGTGTCCCACATCTTTATTTAGACTTGGACGCTTGATGCAGCTCTGTCTCCCAGTTTTTGAGGCTATAAGTACACTGTAAAATGTAAAAATTGTTTCAACTCAAAAAACTAATTCCAAGGGCTGCCAAGAAATTTTATGTGTAACCAATAACCATTTTACAATCTAGTCGATTTGAAATTTGAGATTCACCTCTTTCGTTCAATTGTATTCTTAGGTTGACATAACTGTTTCCAGTTGTCTGAAGTGAAAAACTTAGGTTGACACAACTGATTTAATTTGTAACTGACGTTTTTCACTTCAGACAACTGGAAACAGTTATGTCAACCTAAGAATACAATTGAACGAAAGAGGTGAATCTCAAATTTCAAATCGACTAGATTGTAAAATGGTTATTGGTTACACATAAAATTTCTTGGCAGCCCTTGGAATTAGTTTTTTGAGTTGAAACAAATTTTACATTTTACAGTGTATGCAGAATGATCATATTTGCAGTAAAAAGTACCATCTCTAGCGATGTGTGCCAGTTCAACAAGAAGCTTGAGGGCCAGCAAAAATTGGGTCGAGTGATTGAGTATTGACTACAGTGTAGCGCTCTGAGAAACTAGTCAAAACAGGATTGTAAAGCGCAATGCAAGTGTAAACCATTACTGTTATTATTGTAGCAGTTATAGAAGTGTTGTTGTGGTAATATCTTCTGCACCCTCTCACTCTCTTGTCTCGTTTCAGGTGGGGCTCCCCGAAGCTGTGGCCAAGCGCTGCGTGCACCAGGTGTCCATCGCCCTCGACTACCTCCACTGCAAGAAGCTGGTGCACCGCGACATCAAACCCGAAAACATCCTCATCTTCGACCGCGAGTGCCGCAAGGTCAAGCTGTCCGACTTCGGCATGACGAGGCGCGCGGGCTCCCCCGTGAAGCGCGTCAGCGGCACCATCCCCTACACCGCCCCGGAGCTGTGCGACACCTCCCGAAACGACGGCTTCTGCGTGGACTACAGCACCGACGTGTGGGCGTTCGGCGTGCTGCTCTTCTGCATGCTCACCGGGAACTTCCCCTGGGAGAAGGCGATGCCCAACGACGCCTTTTACGACGAGTTCGTGCGCTGGCAACGCCGTCGAAGCGGGACCGTCCCGTCTCAGTGGAGGAGATTCACGGACGAGGCTTTGCGCATGTTCCGCCGGCTGCTTTCCATCGAGCAGGAGCGGAGGTGTTCGGTCAAGGAGGTTTTCAGCTACTTCAACCAGTGCTGGATGCTGGACACTGAGAACGGGAACGTGAGCAACGCCGGGGTGGCGGCCAGCGCGCCCCGAATCGACATGGTCACCTCCTCGTCGGAAGAGGACGTGCTGGTGGACAGACTCAAACAGCAGACCTTGTCTCCCGCTTGCGCCGCGGCCAAGGATCGGCTGCTGATGGAGGCGCACTACTCCTCGGCAAGCGGGTCGCCCAACGCCAACCAGAGCTACGAACGGGTTAACAGGGAAAACAACGAGCGAGGGCGCCTCCTGGTGGCCACCCCCATCGAAATCTGCGTGTAGGTATCGCGCGCACGGCATCCTGGGAATCTCACCAACCACACGAGTAGAAGTCGCGTGTGTAGAGTGTGCTAAGCCTCTGAAAATTAGGCGGTATCTTCTAGAAGGCAAAAAAGATATTGGGTCGTAGGGGTCCCAGTTCGCTTTGAAGCCTCACTGTGGATAGAATTCTTTCTTATGAAGATGTGCAAGGAAACGGCAACAGTTCTGTCACTAGCTCCCGATGGTTCAACATGAATAAGGCAGTAGTCTCCAAAGCTTACAGACAAAAACGGTCACAATGGACAGCTCAAGCAATACAAGAGAGCAGGAAGATGTCACTAGAAGAGACTGGCCGATCCGCCATGGTTGTAGTAGCCGATAGCACTGGTTTACTGTTCATTTAAAGGTTTTTTTATTATTATTTAAGTATTTTCTTTTACCATAATTACTATTTATTTGTTAATGATTGCACAAAAGGTGCTCTGTGTAGTTTTTGGTAGCATATCGTGGACAAAAGGTGCAATCTTAACCTCGAAGGAACCTGGTGTTGTCTTTGAATTAAGCAGAGTAACAGTGGGAATACGGGATGAGAATGTAACTATAGATGTATAAAATATTTGTTTTTGCTTTGCGTCACAACTGGTTATTTGCCAGTTTGCTTCAGGTATGCGGCTTTCACGCGTAACGATGTTGGCTTTGTTGTTGTGGACACTTGTAAAGGAAGTATGATGTTAGTGGTCAGTAAAACCTTTTCATTGAAATAACTTATCATTTGGAATTTAGTTCCTTATTTGAGTGTAGTTGTTGAATATCTACAAGGCCGTTTGTTTTTTGATTAGATTAGATTAGATTTATTTATTTTTGTCTAACCGCAAGCAACATTTCAGCCAACGATGAAAGATAATTCCATGAAGTAATAATCGGTTACTGGAAATGCATCCTTACAAGTTAATTCAAGGGGCAATTGATCTCAGACTGTCAAAAGTATTCTGGGAAAAGGGGTGCATTCTGTAATAATAAACCAATGCAGATTTGGTTTTGAATCTCTGGACAATTTTGTTAGTTCCCTTAAAATCCCTTAAAGAGTTTATATGGTTTGACAAACGACATCTATTCTTTTAGTGGACACCAACTGCAAAAACAAAGAGGGCATTTTATATTACAGACTACAGTAATACAGTAACATCAGTGTTGGGGAGTAACTGAATACATGTATTTAGATCACTCATTATGAGTAACTGAATTCTGGTAGTTACTTTAATATGGGAATATTTAGAATACAGTTACTTTCCTAAAGTCTAAGGAATACATCACTGTATTCCTGATGAAAATAAAATAGAGATTGATAGAGGTTGAATCAAACAATGGTGCTGTGCAATCACTAAAAGCATGTTTGAGTTCCTAATTTGAGGTAAATAAGTTCATAATAGGCGGTCAAATGTATACATAAACATAACGCAATTGAACGAGTATTCAGAATACAATACATTTTAAGGCAAGTATTCAGTATTCCTGTAACTAAATAAAAGTATTCTCCCCAACACTGTCTAAAATTGGTTATTAGTCACTTTGCAAAGTCCAAATAACTCAAAGGCACACAGCGTAGCATTTTGTTGCCAGCAACGCTAAATATACTCCTAATGACCAGCGAGACACGCTATGGCTAATCAAAGAATGGGTTTGGATGAGGACTTTACTTTTTTTAAACCTCATCTTTGTCTGCTTTTAGTCAACATCTCCATGGAGACGAGCTGGAGACGTCCCGCTCCCATAAGTCTTTTGGTCTTTGTTGGTTATTTTGCAACAATGGAAATATCTGTTAAAAAAATAAATGCTTGTATTTTATTGGGTGACCTGTTACGCGGTGTGGCTTTAAGGTCTATTATGTTGCAGTGATGACAAAAGACTAGTCCAATAGGTATTAAAAAAATAAAAGAGTGTGCACTGTTGAAACAATGATAAAATGATATCTAGTCCCTCTGTCTGTACGCGCTCACATTTTTTTGCACTGTGTATGTTAATTAAAAGATAAAAACGGCTAAGGGAGCTACTTGTATGCTACAAACGTCTACATAGAGCACCTAAGCAAATTATCATCGTATTACTGTGGTGTCTCATGAAAGCACTGTATAGTTTCATTTCAAACTTACGACTGTTCAACCCTTGATGCCTAAGCAATGTGTAAAGTAGCAATTACCAACCAATGGCAAAGCTGTTTTAGAATAGGGAAAAAGCATGTTGAAAGTTACAAAGGGACTTGCTGCTGCTAAGTGGAATAATAATTGAGGAAAAAAATATTTGTAAAAAAATAAATAATGAAATTGTACCCATGAAATGTGAAAAGAACTGAACATGTTTTGGATTCTGGGAATATTTTTCTGTGTTCTTGTTAAAATAAATTTGCATGTTGTTCCTTTCTTGTGGTGAGTTTTTGTTGGAATAAAAAAAAACTATTGAAAGCCTGACTCTAGCACTTTTTTTGATAAAGTTATTACAGAATTAATTCTCTGGTAAAATTGGAATGAGCATTAAGGATTGGTTGCGTCAAGGTTTTGTTTTTCTGTCATTTAGGAGCAATTTTAATGAAGAAGATTTATGAAATTTAAGTGTGAAAGGTGAGCTTTGCACGTGCCTGATGAGCTATTATGTACATTGGAGAGCGTTCGGGTTACGTTGTAACCCAGGTTCTCTGAGTGGAGAGACTGTCACTCCAAACCAATACGTAGTATGGGGAATGACCTCATTGCCTGTCGTGTGGAAACACCAGCCGTGCTCTGGGTTTGCCCCTGGCTTTGCCTATAAAGTGCATGCAGTGGGATGCATACCGGTGATAGTTTGATCGGAACGCGTATGAAAAGTGGACTCAGAACCATGGGGTTACAACGTACAACCCAAATGTTGTCTATCGTGTTCGAAACTGTCTTTCCGAACCAATTCATAGTACCCGTATGGCAGGGACCTCCAACCAGTAGCTCTCCAAGTAGCTCGCCAAACAATTTCCAAATTTCTACATACGCTTGATGACTCACATTTTAGATGGATTTTCTTTTGTTCTGAACAAGCTGAACACAATCTGCAAACATTTGGGTCAATATAGTAAAGTAAAAAATTCAAGTGATTTTCTATGAAATATCATCTTGGCTACTAATTCTCCTAGTAAACTCCACCTAAGTCGCATCATGCTCTGATGTTTTTGAAGCATAAGTAGCTCTCCAATGTTTGTATTAGTAGCTCGCAGTGTAAAAAAGGTTGGAGACTCCTGCCGTATGGGGTAACTCTTTAAGACAGAGACTCCACATCCCACAACAAAAATGTTCTAATGGAAAAGTTAACTACACACAAACATGTAGAGTACACACCTGACAGGACAGGGCCAGACACCAAGGCCAACCTGAAAGATGTAAGGCTGTCAGGAGCCGTCCAGGCAATGCAATATTTGCTCCAGCGCAAAGTAAAGCCTGGATAAGAAGCAGGAATAACAGTACAGGAAGTGGACTGCAGCAAGTGAGACTCCAAGATCACTTGTTGTCAATAGCCAGCTCAGAAAAGAGCTTGCGAGAGGGATGCCATACTGGCTGCAGGACGACCGCTCCCTAGCAGGTGACCCGTACAAAGGGTTCTACCCAGCCTGAACCCCGGACCTTCTTGCTGTCAAGCGAGAGCTCTGACTGCTATGCCAGTGCTGTACTACTTGGTTTTTGAAATAGAAATGTGGAAAACTAGTAGATTGGATTTGGGCATTTCTCGGGAAAAGGATAAATCGTCTAAGCCATCTCCAAACTAGCATCCCACAAACACTTGCACCTGACAAACCAGTGATTTAGAAATAATTACATACTGGTCCGAAACCCAGTAATTGATACACAATCTTTCATAGTTCTCTGCAGTTCTCTTGCCTAACGGATCTCCAACAACTGGACCGGATCCTGCGTTTCTCTGATGCTGTTGTGTGAGAGAGGCATAAAACAGACTAAGTGCAGCTCATTTACATGTTTTTGCTTTTATGTAGGGGGCTGTCTTCTGAAGTCGCACCTGTAACACGCTTCTGAGAGGAGAGAGACAAAAAGAGAGTGAGAGAGGCGAGTGAAACAGACAGAGCAAGAGCACAAGAAGAGAGAAATAGAGGGTGACAGTGCAAGATAGTCACAGGAAGGAAGACAGGGTAAAGTATAGCCCAAATAATTGATGTTATGATGAAATGAGAGTAAAAATAATAACTTATAAAAGAAAAAACTTCAATAAGTACTGTTACTTCCAAGTTACTCAAGTGTATGTACTTGAATCTATCTGAGTACTACCCACCATTGGACATAAAACAGAACAGCACAGCCCTTGGAGACCGTCTTCTTTTTAAACATGTATATGTAACCAAAGAGTGAGATCAGCTGAACCAAAACGTCCTGAATGACCAGGTTAGTCCATCAATAGGTTTCTTCTTCCCTGATGGTACGGGCATATTCCAAGATAACAATGCCAGGATTCCTCGGGCTCACATTGTGCAACACTGGATCTTTTGACAGCTTATTGAAACAATGCCACAGCGAATGTGTGCTGTAATAAAAGCAAGGCAGTCCAACAAAATATCTAAGCGTGTCACCATTTTTTTGTGGCGACTTTCTTTTGGTCTGGCAGTGTGTAAGACAACTACGTCAATGACAATATGCTGGTTGTGTTGGGTATGTGGTGCTGTTTTGTGTTCTCAGTGTCATTAAAAAAAAACAAAAAGTGCCCTTGCTTGAATAGAGAATAAGAGGAGACAGTGAGTAAGAGGAAGAGAAACAGAACCAAAGGAAAAAACTGAATGTACACATTTCTTCATTAAACACTCCAACCAATCACATTAGTTCAGTTCAACAACAGTTTTAATGTCTTAAATTAGATTAATGACAAAAAGTGCAGTCATGACACAGGGCAAATCCGGAACCCCCTCCCTTTTTACAAACAACATAGGACCATCTTTTCACACGGACACAAAGGACACGGACAACTTGACGACAAGCTGCACCAGGCAACTTATCGTCAACAACCAAAGTCAGGATTAAGACGTGTAATTCCATAGGTCCAAAAAGGGATACAGAAAATGACAGTAGTGTAACAATTGAAGGACAAAAAAACTCAGATATACAATAAATCTCCAGTTTTGGTTTGATATTTGAATTAACTGTATCTGAAATAGGACCATAGCAGGATAAATAAAAAATATACATATAATCTTAAATGCAAACCATTTATCATTCATGTTAACATTGCATTGATTGAAACCAATACGCCCTAGTCAGGATAATTTATCTATATAAATTACAATACAGGAAACTTAAGGTCTGAGACTCGCATCTCAATATATCAATATTTTGAAAACATGAGCAAATTTTTCTGAACAAAATCTTGCTCAGTGCAGCCTGAAGTTAGATTAAATTAAATGTCTTATATATTAAGATGCGTACATTACAAAGGAAGATCATGGTTATAATATAAATAAACAAATGATTTTTTTTTTAAGGAGATCATGTAAAGTGCATGCAAGATGAGGACATGACTTCGGGTTTGTGCCTTAAACGTCAACGACATGTGCTCAATATAAGGGAGTCCACAGGTTTGAGCTAGAATTAACTCAGTAACTTTTAAATTAGTTTGGTTTATCTACAACTTTTAACTTTCAATCACATCCCCAACTTATTTCCCCATGCTTCGAGGATACTTGAGGAACTATGGGGCATTTGGCGGCGCACAACCGGAACGGGTTTTAGCCAAGATAGTTTAACACAAAGAAGGAAAACACGATTAGTTTAGAGTTAAATGTACCTAAATGCTCATCTATCGCGTTGGATATGTTAATGAATTTGGCTCAACAACTTTACGCAGAAAGTCTTTTTGCTCTGAGCTATTTTGTGTTTGTGAACTTTATCGCCTTATGGAGGAGGATTGGCCAAGCATAGTCCCCCCATTCAACAAAGAAAGGTCCCGCACGAACCTGAAACCTTCTTGCTTTTTGCTCTCGCCTCATCCATAAAACCTTCTCTTGTATAAAGTGTGATTTGTTGTTGCTCTACCCATCTCTTATTGGTTTAAAAGGTTGCATATAACCAATGAAAAAGGTCATTTCAGAATTTAGAGACTTCTGCTACTGTTAAGTCAGTCAGCTCCTCTGGACGTTCGATCGTTGCCCATCTCAGCGAGTGTAACGCACAGACTGTTGTAGAGTTATAGAAAAGTGTTACAAAAGTGTAGAAAGCAGCAGACGGTCCACAGCGAACGAAGAAATGTTCATATTTACAACGCAGTAAAGTTCTTCTTAACCATTTGTGGAGCGGCTTTGAACGAGAACAGTGGAGGGTGAAAAAAAACCTAGCTCGGGCAGTCAACTTTTCATTTAGAGAATCGGAATAGTCAAAAATAAAATGTGTCGAAAAGAGAGGTGTCAAAGTGTCCGAATACTTCAGTGTGAACGTTAACTTGAGTAGTTCGCATACAAAATAAACTCATGAACTCATGATCTGTCAAAACAAACATGGCGGTCAGTATGAAAAAAAAAAGAGTTATCAAACAGAAGAGTGAGAAGCAGCGCTATCTTTTTCCCAAATCCAAAATCAAAGCACTCAACACTGTAAGAGTAAACAAGCTCACTCCGAATGAGAGGTCTGCCGTGAGTGAAGCAACAGACTATCCTCCTGTTGTGAAGAAAATATGCTCGCCAAGGCGGAGATAAACCATTTCCAGTGAAGTATCTTAGTTTTTAGTTCAGTTTTGCAGAACAAGTGGATCAGTATGGCACATTTTTCATTGTCTATGAAAGTGTAGAAGAGAAACGTTTCCTCTGCCTTTGACCCATTCTTTAAAGTGGACATGTCATGCATATGGAGCTTAAAAATAGACTTAAAAACCTTATATGGGTGCCTCAACTTTGATATTTTATGTTATATAATTTGAAAATTATGTCTCTGTAAGAATTAAATAGTAACATAGGCGAAAGAGCTGGTGATAATCTTGACTGGGGCTCCTCCTGCTGGCAGCTATAGGAATAATTTTCTTTAACTTCCAGGTTGGATATGGCGTAGTTAGCAACTCCAGCAGCGCGTGATAAAACACCTTGAGGAGCACAGAATGATTCAGAATCGTGTTGGATTATGGGCTTTAAAAAATGTGTAGGACAGTTTTGGGGTTTGAGCAATGACGAAATTGGAATCGGGAAGTACAGAACGAGGCGCTGACACCGTAGAAGAAACAGCTAAATTTAACAAATTTGTCCAAGGATTAGTCAAACTGCGTGAATGTTAAGCAATACTACTCCAGGAAAGTCAATTTTGCATGATATGTCCACTTTAAAAACATCAGATTGAGTCAAACCACATGATCGAATCTTCACGTTTGCTACGATGATGCCATTCAAAGATCAAAACTTAGGGCAGGCTTTTCAGTGTGAGAAAAACGAGGTGTGGCGTATGTTACAAGAGACTCGAGAGACCAGTAGTATCTGCAGCTGAAAGATAAAGCAATTTCACATGTTTTAGTGTTATAGTGTCCTATAAATGGACCAGCTTGTGTAGATTGTCCGTAATCGAGACGCAAATGTGCCATAATGACCTGACCTGCTGTACCAAGAGGCTCTTTGAAAACATGTTGTGCCCAGTCAAATACAACGTGGAAAATCTCAGCAGACAAAACGGCTTCAACCACAAATAACATTTATATGAAGCTATAAAAGAGCATAGCTGCGGTGCTGCCCTGAGCCTGTCCACTCCGTCGTCTGAAAAACAGACACAACATTCAATATCAAACACCAATCATTTCAATCCAGACGCAGAATAGTTTTGAAATAAATAAATAAAAGACCTACCAACACGAGAGCTGCAGACGACTGGAAGGTCATCTCAAGTGTGGTCTGCTCACACATGGTTTGTTCTGTGGATAAATACACATTTCAATTAAATTTTCTTAAAGAGGGGTATTATGCTTTTTTCAATCACATAGCACCAGTCTATAGCATACTACAATGATGACGTAACCTTCTGTTGGTCTGTATATGCAGTAAATTAAAATAACTGCCTTGAATAAAATTGCTCTCTCAAAATGGCTGTACTGAACGTCTTGAAATAGGCCTCTGTTTCTTTAAGAAGCTTTCCGACACGCCCCCTTCAGCACACTGCTGTGGCATCTAAACAACACTACTGTGCGGGGAGGGGGCTCTGCTGAGCTGAGGAGTAGTGGTTGGTGGCTTGGCTGGTGACAAAAGGTCCAGAGGCGTCTCCAGGAGGTGGGGGCGTTCCTAGGAGGACTGAGGCATAGCTACACCTAAAATGGCTGCCGTCTAAGTTTTTACTGATTACACAAAAATATGTGAATGAGCCAAGGCAACACTCCAGGCATGTGTTTAATGAGGGAATGACATAATAACATGATATAAAGCTTGAAAAAGTCGATTTTACATAATACCCCCCCTTTAAAAAAATACTGTAAATAAATATAATACTGTAAATAAATTTATTTCCAAAACTGTGTCTCTCCAATTGAGTTGTATCATCCCCTTCTCCAAATGAATTTATGACATGAACGCAAACTACTACTAAGTTGAGTAGCTAACTTAACAAAGACTGAATGTTCAAGTCTACATGAATTTACCTTATGATCTGGACATCTCATGGAGAAGTTGTCTTCATTCAAGACAGACCCTGAAAAGGGACATAAACAATGACATAAAGAACAGCTTTGGGAGTATTTTGGACTACAGTAAGTATAGCCATGTTGGTTTTTGGCACCATCTGAGCTACTCACTGCAGCAGAAAAGTCATTCATGTATTATCAAATATTCATCATGCATTATTAAAGCTTTATAAGCTCTATAACCTACTTTCCGAACCTTAGCGATGGCATTTCATGTGTTATAAATCAAAATAATGTGCGAATGGAAAGAGGTGGGTTTTCTGTCCCCAGTGTTATTTAACCTGTATCTAGACGAACTATCTACTAAACTCAAAGCCTGTCACACTGGCTGTGTCTCTGGAAGAACTGTTATGAATCATTTTTTGTACGCAGATGATTTAGTCGTGTTTAGTCCCAGTACGGCTGGTCTACAGCAGCTCCTCAATATCTGCTCAACCTATGGTCTGGAACATGACATTAAGTACAATAGTTCGAAGAGTGTGGTTATGATTTGTAAAACCAAGGAAGATAAGAACTTGACATTTCCAAACTTTTGTCTGTGTAATGATGTTTTGCATGTTGTGAACAAAATCAAGTACCTTGGGCACATCATCACTGAGGACTTGTCTGATGATGATGACATTTATAGACAATGCAGAGTGTTGTATGCCCAGGCTAATACCCTGGCACGGAAGTTTGGCTGTTGTACAGAGAGAGTGAAGCTGACTTTATTTAAAGCGTACTGTACTCCCTTGTACACGGCTCATCTCTGGTCTCATTATAAGAAAGCCAGCTTGCGTAGGCTCCAGGTGGCCTATAATGATGCTTTGCTTTGTCTTCTCTTTTATTTTAATTTTTATGGACTACGAGTCCGGAATAAAGTTGAATTGAATTGAATTGAAATAAGGGTAAATCAACAATGAACGTGTAGAAAATGGCTTGGTTTAGCAATTTCAGCGCAGAAATGATGTCTCATGAACAAACGAGCTAAATAGTTGAAACAAGATGACTCCACAGCTTGAAATGTAGCGACCACTGGACTCTGACTCAGAACGTACAGCTCCGCGTCGACTGGAATGACAGCTTTTTTTCTTCCGCTGCCGCCGACGGTGACTAAACTCCCGCCCGAATTAAACATTTTCACAGGCGGCTCACATCACAGCATCGCGGACACGAACAGGACGTACAAAAATAAAACCTGCGCTTGATTTAAATGAGTCACGCTGTACCTGACTGAACGGCGCAGGAGAAGTGGAAATTTCTGGAGCAGCCCTTTTGGAAGCAGCCCATGATCGCGCCGGTCCCTTGGCAGCATGAACATATCTGTAAAAGTAGAAGTAAAAAGTGGTGACCCAAATAATTACTTCAGCCAAATTTAAAAAGCACTAGCCATGTAAAAAGTAAAGCTTGTATGTTATTCTATTTATTGGATGAAATGCTCTACAGTGTGGCTTTAGACGGCTTTGTTCGCTTGTAATTACATGAAGTAGCAGGAAGTGTTTAATCAGTTTAATCAGATGAATAAATTAAAGGATTAAAAGTCTGATCTGTGGAATAAGCCTCGACCAAATGTGAATCCAGCTGCTCAGACGGTTAAGGCGTGCAGGCATTTGTATCATTTATTAAACAAAGCAGTGGTCCTTCATTTGCTTTACTCCAAATCCTACGACTTCTGGTAATGCTCCAATGTACATGAGAGGGTGATCAGGATATAGAGAAGGAGCCTGTTCTAGGATTCAATATCAAACAGCCTACTAAAGGTGAGGTAGCACCATCTACTGGCTAAAACGTAACCTAGCAAACGTAACCCAGCAACACATGAGATTCTGTGCAGGCAACAGTCTAAGATACAATTTTAATACGACATATTAATAAGCTCATCTATCTGTCCATCCGTGTCACAGTCATGCTGATGTGTTCGTTACTACTTTTCCTAGTTCTCCAAATTCTTTCTATTACGGCAGAGGTTCCCAAACTTTCCTGACAACAACCTAAAAAAACAACACCAGACCAACAACCTGGGACTCCCTGCTGTGAAATATAAGAGCAAGTTAAATTAAAGCAAAAGTGCCACCAACCTACCAAGGGGTCCCAACTCCTTTTACAATTATGGAGTTGTTAATGTTAAGTGTGACATCTCACAATTAAGGTCTGAAAACCTTGGAGTAAATATTATATTTCTGTGTGATGTTAATCTCTTAAACCCCCACCCTGAACCGAGCATATTGTCTCCAGTTTGGCTTTACCCAAATCTAAAAGCTTCTTGAAAAATGTGTAAAAATAGCAACAAAAATAAGACAAAAATTAGGATAAAAAACATGACCAAAAAGTGATGAAAAAGTGACAAAAATGTGAGAAAAACAGCACAAAAGTGTCCAGAAAAGTTACGAAAACGCAACAAAAAAAGCGATGAAAAAAGAAGAAGATCCGTTTAGATGAGTTTTGTAGATCTTAGCTTTCAAATGAGGCGTTACACTGGCCTGTAGGCAGTAACCTTTTAGATTTAAGTAAAGCTGATATAAAGATCAGAGACAGAAAATGCACTTAGTTGAGGCGGGGGTTAAGAGGTTAAAGAGCATTGTCCAAAGCTCTGAGGCCGATGAAAATCAGCAAAATCACATTTTTGTGAATACAACTTAAGTTCCATTGGACGAGGAAGTAGAGTGATGACATCATTAGGATAAGCCTTAAAAATTTTGTAAGAAATATCTAATTGTCGTCGTGATTAACTAAATTGGAAAATGCAATTTTGCAATTGGAAAGAGATATTCTATTCAGACTTTACATTAAATATGAACTGCTAAATATGGATTTAAAGCAGTACTAAGTAACTTGTTTACCTTAATAAATCCGTTTCATAGTCCCTCTGGGGGTAATACAAGTGTTAATGGGATGATTGGGGGGTCTTTCATCTCCCCCTGGTGTCTCTGGCCAGAAAACCACAATTGCAACTTGGCTGCCACCGGGGCGGAGCCACCAATACACACTAATAGAATCACGACGAAGAAGCTAACAGGCTAACGGGCAAAGCTAACTGTGGGCTAGCGGCACTTTAAACAGTATTTACAGCCAAGTTTGAGTGAAAAAAATTATTTCCATTGTGTAATTGGATGTACAATATCCCTCTCTCCCTTTGTCTTTTCTGTCAGCGTAGTATTTACAATCATGGACAATTAATAAGTAAAAAAACACAACATGCTACGACACCCGCAGTTGCGCTTATGGCCTCTAGGGGCAAGAGTTACTTAGTACTGCTTTAAGAACCAAGTAAAAAGTATGACCTCATAGAGAAAATATACTTTTGTTAACAGATAATATACTTTGTTGAGCGTAACCGTTCAAATTGCTATTTACATTTTATCTTGCAGCCCTCGTGCGATATCTAATTTAAATGGTTTGAAAAATGTGTGGTTGTTACCGTCTGTTGTGCGAGTAGCGCGGCCTCCTTCAATCCATACAACTTCCCTCTGACCAGGAAAACTCCCATCGACCACACGCCACAGTCCTCGTGAACCCAGCACTCCTCCAAATTAGGAGTCCCATTCTCAAGCGCATCGGCTTTCGGGCTTTTACTTTGGCGCTCACTCCCTTCTTCGTGCGCGTGGTTTTCAAGGTGTCCATTCAGCATCGTCCTTGACTCTGGCGCCTCCGAAAAAGCGAGATAGTACGGCCCGTAGAGATCGCCTAGTGACTTAACGTTCGCCGTCTGACCGCATAAGCTGCACTTTAGCAACTCGTCACGCTTGTAATCGGCGCCGATGCGGCCCAGGTTGTAACAGGAGGTTGTGGGTACGAATCCAGTAACGTTTTGACTCGTAGCCGGCCTGCTCCGAACCTTCTCCTCGTCCTCGTGGTAGTTGACCACGGTGCACGCTTGCTTTTCCATACGAACGAACGGCGAGAAGTTATCAAACTTGCGCTCCCTTTTCTTCCTATACGCATATTTGAGTGCGAGTTCAGGCTCGATGGGCGGGAACAGAGAAGGCGGGCCGTTTTGCTTGAATTTTCGTTTTCTTTTGCGTCTTTTGGTCGCCATTTTTACTTTCACAGAGGCATCTTCCCCTTTAGACAGCACTCCGTTTTGCTTTGCTGACCGTAACTTTTTTGCCTTGTCAATCGTCGGTGTGCTTTTCCTCTTACTACCAGTGTATTTTGTTTTGCGTTGAGGTGGCTCTTCTCTTTCTGGCGACCTAGATGGAGATTTCTCTTGCGTCGTAGAATCTCTACTGGACCTATCATTACAAACTTCACTACTCATTCGTTGGGAATTTTTTGGTGGGGGAATGGATTCGTCCGAACTGGAGCTTCTCGCCACAAAATCCAACACGTCGTCCGAATCGTAGCTTTCATTGTAAAGCCCTACCGCGTTGTTTTTGACTCGCCGCCTCAAATTGCGCCGCGGGGTCA
Source organism: Neogobius melanostomus (assembly GCA_007210695.1). Classification (NCBI taxonomy): domain Eukaryota; kingdom Metazoa; phylum Chordata; class Actinopteri; order Gobiiformes; family Gobiidae; genus Neogobius; species Neogobius melanostomus. The sequence continues at coordinate 4,763,234 of VHKM01000386.1, forward strand.
ACGGAGGCGTGTCGCAAGACGATCTCCTCGGGCTTTGTCGTACTTTCAGCGACGCTTTTTTCCTCGCGTCCCTTTCATTTGATTTCCTTTCTTTCGGTTTATTCTTGCTTTGCGACACAGACACTTCGATGATGTCGCTGTCGTCGCTCGAGGCCTCGCCCGGCGATTGGTCGGCGTAAACTGCGCTGAGGTCGGATAGCAGGACTATGGGGCGCGCGTGGTGAATGGGGATGTCTATGGAACTGTCCGAAGATTCTTCCGTGTAGGAGCTGTCTCGACTCGGGGAGCTCACGGTTTGAGGTAGGTGATAGAAGCCCCGCCCCTCTTCCAATGAGGAAACTGTAGGGGACAGCGGCTCGACTATGTGCGTTACGTTGTCCTGTATAAAGGATGTGCATAGGAGAGGCTCTTTAGCCGAGGAAACCAAAAATATAACATCGGAATCACTGTCGCTGTCCTCCTCCTCTTCATCCTCTTCCTCTCCTCCGCTGCTCTCGGGACCCGCATCGCCGCTCTGCTCGTAAAATCCTGAATGCCATAAGTTGCTCCGGACTTGGTCGTGATACAAGTCCAAACCGGGAGTGAGAGGAGAGTTCATGAAGCTTCCTGGGTCCTGGTTTAAGTCCGAGCGCAGGGAGCTGTGGGAAATCAGATTCAGAATTTATAAACCAGACCTTTGCTTTGGAGATATGGACAACAAAAATGGTTTAAAACTTTAAATGACTTTCTTCAGTTAATTTACTATGTACTATGTAACTATGTAAATGAAGTCGTGCACACACTTTTAAGACCAAGTTACTAGCAATTTTGTGATTGGTATTCTTGCGCTTACGCCCTTTACAATAGAAAGCTAAGAGACTTTTTTCAATTAATAAGTATGAGTTTCAATTATGAATTTAAAGGGATATTTCAGGATTTTTGACATAGGGCCTCATTTCCTAGTTATCCAGAGTGTTGTTGATGTCTGGAGATATTTTTTTCTTAAATTCATGCAGTTCTTATATTTGAAGAGTCTAGTGGCGCTAGGCTAGGGCTAGGCTAAAGCATTTCTATGGTATCAGTTAGCCTGCATTAAAAACAGTCTGACCCACTCCACAGTGCACCTGAGGTAATCACTTATAACGCCAGACTAACCATATAAATGTCTGTGTTAATAGAATAATTGTGTATCACCTTGTATCACATGAATTACCGCATTTTGAGGGACTATTTTCTCGCAGATCACTCCGCCGCTGCGTTAGCTTACAGCCACGAAGCTGATGCTGCTCAAATATAAGTTATTTTAAATGCAAAATGGTTAAAATTATTGTATCGACACAGACATTTATATGGTTAGTCTGGCGTTATAAGTGATTTACCTCAGGTGCACTGTGGAGTGGGTCAGACTGTTTTTAATGCAGGCTAACTGATACCATAGAAATGCTTTAGCCTTGCCCTAGCCTAGCGCCACTAGACTCTTCAAATATAAGAACTGCATGAATTTAATTAAAAAATATCTCCAGACATCAACAACACTCTGGATAACTAGGAAATGAGGCCCAATGTCAAAAATCCTGAAATATCCCTTTAAGCCCTTGCTATTGTGCAAACATGAAACATTAAAAGAAATAAAATCATACTATCTATACCAGGGAAATGCAGTATAAAATAACAAAAATGAAAAGCAGGATTCAAAATAAAACCAAACAGTTTGCAGAGTGACCTGGGTCGGTACACAGAGGGCAGGTCGGGGCTGCAGTTCTGGGGCTGGCGGTGATACCACTCGGGTTTCTTAGTCATGTCCAGTGCCTGAGGCTGGGGCCGGTGGCTGTGGGTCAAACACCCCACAGGGAAGCCCTTGGACAGGTCCATGAGCAGAGGAGGCAGCCCCCTGGAGGACACATCCATAACTGCAACACAGGCATGCATTCAGATGTCAAATGACTACTGCAATGACTACTGGGATTAAGGTTTAAGGAACAATTTCAAAGTGTTGCCTTTTAATTTGCAATGTGTGAAATATTTAGATAAGTCCATGATTCAGAAATGAAAAGACTTGACACAAAGCAGAACTCATCTGCTATTGGTCCTAGTGTACAATTGTAATGACACATTTGACATGATTTGTGTTTATTTCGGTTCTGAACCTGTTTGAAAAGGGAATGAGCCCAGCACTTTGGGTTGCCAGATCCTAAACCAGTTTATAGTCTCAACTTGTCCCCTGTCAGGTTCAATTTCTTGCTGGTATAGACGTCCATCATTTAATAGAGCTTAGTGACTGAATCCTGTGATGTGTTCAAATGAGGTTTGGCTTGCCCATATCTGCAGAAATTATGGAATTTAAAGCAGCTCAGGTTGAACTGTGATAGCAGGCAGGTAAGACCGCATTCTTTGATATTACCTTTAACTACTATTATAAATAGTCAGGAAAGTACCTACAAGAAATATGTTCTTCAAGCATATTAAACTCTAATTTGCTATATTTCAGTCATCTAACGTATCACTGCAGAATTGTCAGTACTTTCTTGCATTGCACCACAGTCATTGTTTTGACCATCTTTTTTTTTTCTTACCCGTAATTGAAGAATATGTTACTGTTGCTTATTACACAACACGGACCAACAAAATTGTCAATTCATATGCGAGGATTACATTTATAGCATACTGTTTTAACGTACGTTTTGTATGTCTAAATGTCTGTTTATTTATTTGTTTGTTTGTTATTAGGATCCCCATTAGGGTAGCAACTAGTCCTCCTGGGGTCCATCACAACATTATGAAGATGTTGTGGTAATACAGTCCTCCTTCGGGTGTTTGTAAGTCACTAAATTGACTGGCAGCTAAAATCACTTTGATGTACGACTTTATCCTCCATGCAACGACTGAGGTAAATTGTCCTGACACCTGTAATGGCACGTACAATGACATCTAAACCCGATTTCAAAAGTTCAGATTCGTCGGCTCTTACCCCAAAAAGAGAGGCAGCGGATCTCGGATGGTCGCCCCCTTGCTGCGCTAAAGCCGTGGGTTTGGGACGCCCCTGTGCCTCTGAAACTCGGGTACCACGGGGGACTTTTGGCTAACACACCAATCCGGACAGGCCCATCGTTATCGGATGTAAACAACAGCCACGGCTCAAGCTAGTTAGCCGCCTAGCATCACCCCACATTGGCCGCGCAGATGCAAACGTTAACAATGAAGTCGAGGAGACCCAGCGAGACGAGGGCAAATTATAAGCACTATAACATTAAAGCGTGCTAGATAAGCCTCGTGTTTCAAGTTGTCATCAGTGATACGTTTATGTAGCAGTGTAAAGTTAATATGGGCTAAAAATGTGCCACGCCGGAAATGCAACTAGAAATAGATTCTGGCTTTCAAAGTAAAACCTATCCCATTTAAACCAAATCATCAATTTAGCAATAGAAAAAATGTGTGTCTTACAACATATACAAAATAAGACCATTAATGTAAAGTCATAAAACAGAGTTTGTTTTGTGCGGTTTATTGTGTGGTTCATTTTGTGTTTATTACGAATTTACCTACAACATTCTTGGTGCAGAGTTCTTCTTTGGTAACTATCAAAATGATGTGCTTGGTGGTCAGATTAAATAACTTTCAGCTATATAAGATAACTGTGGCAAGTTATGTGAATCTTATCACTTCCAAATAATGATTGGGGAAATTTGTAAAACTGTGGCTCTCCCATGTTGCCGAGTTGTAGGCTATTATAGGCCCTGCTCTCCAAATGAAATTATGACATTCAAAAGGTTGTGAATGAAACCTATTGAATAGCCCATATGCACATTATAATCGGTTACATTTCTAATGTCACTTCCTCGTCATATTTGTCCGACTGGCAGTATTATGGTGCCCATAATGGTGCTGCTGTAACTATTACCAATCACTGTGTGATTGATGTCAAAGGACTTGGCATCAATATGGCAACCACCAGCAGAGAAAAAGGTAATCATCATCACTTGAAAAAAACAAAAAACAAACATCATAAACCATCCCAAAATGAATAAATAATATATAGGCTACAGATCTTTCTTTATTTCTTTTATCTTGTTTTTTTTTTTTACTTCACCTTGAATTTTCCCAATTGACTTTATCATGTTATCTGTGGCTAATGTGGCCAACTTTGATGCCTGGTTTTCAATGACAAATTAACTGCTTTAATAAATCAGTGTTAATGTTAAACAGTCTACGCCAGAGTATACACCAGAGGGCACTAAACGGCAGACCTCGGTCCGGATCCGTACCCATGCGCCAGCCCATCCGGACGCGAACCTTGGATTCGAACTTTGGACCCGACCCTGAATCCCCTCAGACGCTAAACTACAGCCCAGATGAACAGAAAGAGAAAGTCCTACATCCCAGCTCCATGACACTTTTTATATTTTTGAAACGGTTTCAGAATAAAAAAAATAAAAAATAAAATAAAAACAATAAAAAGTGGAGGACGCCCTAATTAAATATGCACGCGCGAACGTAACGCGCAAAACTTATTTTTAGAGCAAAAACAAAAACAGGATTCAATTAATTGCATTATTTTCAAATCACAGTAATACATTTAAGAAAGGCTCCCATATAACCGTGAATTAAGTATGTTCCGGACCTTTGTTTGACAATAAAAAAAAAAAAAATCGGACCTTGGTGAAATTTAATTCGTGACCCATGGTCTACGTAATGCTGCAGTGTGAGACTATAATAACCAATGGACAAATTCATTAAAAAGTTGTGTAAAGTTGAAGCGGAAGTCCATAAAGTGGTTGTCGGTGACTTGACAACATTGATGAAATTTGAGTTGCGTGTGTGGGTTAAACAAAGTGAAAAGGTGTGGTTGAATTTGTAACTTTGCGGCATTTGTTTATTTAGCCTATTGGAACTTCTCGAAATGGATCATTTTCCTCTTGCATTCTTGCCACTGCTGCTCGCGTCAGCGCAGGGAGATAACGGGATAAATTACGTGAGTAACTGCCAGGACATTTCGATCCCTCTGTGCAAGGATATGCTCTATAACCGCGGACTGTCATGCCAACTTTACTGGGACATAATAGCCAGGAGGAAGCCTACATCAGTTCTACCCGTTTGTAAAAGAACGATGCTCCCCTGATTTAAAACTTCTCCTCTGCTACCTTTACGCGCCCGTATGCACAATTTTCGAGTATGCCATTCCTCCGTGTCGGGCGGTCTGTGAGCGGGCCAGGCAGGGCTGTGAGACCCTCATGAACAAAGCTGACTTTGTGTGGCCCGAAAATCTGCGATGTGATCAGTTCCCGGAGACTGGGCTGTGCGTTGGTGGAGGTCAGCCCGTCGCCACAGCAGCTCCAGCGGTGGCCCAAACAGTGGCCCCAGACCGCAGCGAACCACCGGGGGCCAAACCGGAAATGCAAGACAGCGACCTTCAAAATAAAGCGCCGTAATTGTAGAAGATGCTGCTTGACCATTCGAATGAGAATCACACCTCCTCATTGCCCTGCATGTATATACAAATGAAGTATTCCACAGTGTCAAATAAAGACCTTGTTACTTTGTTAGATATCATTTTTTAAACCAGCAAAATGAAATAAAAAGCTTATGGGCTACAGATCAATATCCATTGCATGTAATAACATATATCTTTGACAAGCAAAACTGACAGAGCAGTGTATTCTTTTCTTTAATGTCTTTTTTGTGTGTGCTTAAAATGAAAAACATGCCCATACAAATAAAAATCACAAGGCTGTAGGTGGCTGAGCGGTTAGCACTCTTTCCTCACAGCAAGAGCCTTGAGGTAGATTCCCGAACCGTCCGGGCCTTTCTGTGTGGAGTTTGCATGTTTTTTTCTCCCCGTAACTGGATGGGTTTCCTCCGGGTACTCCGGTTTCCCCCTTTAACCAAAAACATGCACAATAGGTTAATCCCCCAGGTGATTATGACCTGGCTCCACATCTGGAGATGGGTCAGAGGACACATTTCCATATTACGGGGTCAATAGTACACCTTAACCTTATCCTAAGATATAAAAAATAGCCTACCTGATAATCCATGACATTACTTTTATCATTATTATTATTATTATTATTATTATTATTATTATGTGTGTTCATTACATTTCCAACGTCACTTACAAAAAGTGGAGAAAGTGGAGAAATACAGTGGTGCCTTCAGAAACTTTTGCTTCTGAATAAAACAATTAGGCCTACCAAAAAGATGTTTAAACAAGTTTACAATAGCCTATATGATTTCTTGTGTGTGTTATCTTAAAACATCAGGTAATAGCAATATTATTACAGCAGATTATTATTATTATTATTATTTTACAATTTCTGAAAATATAATTAGCCTACAACATTTATATGGCAAAATAACCTATCTATCTATCTATCTATCTATCTATCTATCTATCTATCTATCTATCTATCTATCTATCTATCTATCTTTCTATCTATCTATCTATCTATCTATCTATGACACAGGGACCTTTAATTACATGTAGGCTATAATTACAGCTTTATTTTCTGAAGTCACAACCGGAAGTTCGTGAAGAGATTGCATGTGCCTTGACAAAAGTGAAGTTATGGGAGTTGCGTGTGTGTGTGTGTGTGTGTGTACTTAAGTGTGGAAGCGAGGAGCAAGCACAAAGAAAGTTTCGTCCAGGTATTCCTTTATCTCTCACGCTTTGAATCCTTAACTTTGGGACATCATTAACTTGTGGATTGTATGTTTTGAGCAAACTGAAGCAGTGTTTTTCCACGCGGAGTAAACTTTTTTTTCCCCCCCTCGAGATGGATTTTCCTCTCGTTCAATGCGCCTTCGTCCTGCTGCTGCTGCCCCTGTTCGCGTCAGCGCAAGGCGACAACGGCTTAGTGGTCCCTGAACATGGGTTTTGTCAGCCAATTTCTATCCCCCTGTGCACGGATATCGCCTACAACCAAACGATCATGCCTAATTTAGTGGGACATACCAACCAAGAGGATGCAGGCTTGGAGGTACACCAGTTTTACCCGCTCGTGAAAGTTCAGTGCTCGCCTGAGTTGAAATTTTTCCTATGCTCCATGTACGCACCCGTATGCACCGTGTTGGAGAAGGCTATCCCACCGTGCAGGTCGATCTGTGAGCGGGCCAAGCAGGGTTGCGAAGCCCTCATGAACAAATTTGGGTTCCAGTGGCCCGAACGTCTGCGCTGTGAAAACTTCCCGGTGCTGGGAGACGGGCAGATCTGCGTGGGGCAGAATGACTCCTCTCCGGCGACCGTCCCACCGGTGCTCGCCGCTCCCCCCGCGGTGCCAGACAACGCCGTGTTCGCCCCCCACGACAGACCCTTCTCCTGCCCCAGTACCCTCCAGGTGCCACAGTATCTGAGTTACAAGTTCATGGACCAGCTCAACTGTGGGGCGCCCTGTGAGCCGACTAAAGGCGGTGGCCACATGTTCTTCAGTGAGAAAGAGATCCAGTTTGCACGTTTATGGATTCTTGTGTGGTCTGTCCTTTGCTGTGCGTCCACTTTGTTCACCGTCACCACCTATTTAGTCGACATGCAGCGCTTCAGATACCCTGAAAGGCCTATCATTTTCCTATCCGGATGCTACACTATGGTCTCAATTGCTTACATTGCTGGATACTTTCTCGGAGATTCTGTTGTTTGCAATGGCATGTTTACCCCGGATGGCTACAAAACCCTTGTCCAAGGCACCAAAAAGGAAGGCTGCACCATTTTGTTCATGATGCTGTACTTTTTCAGCATGGCCAGCTCCATCTGGTGGGTCATTTTGTCGCTGACCTGGTTCCTGGCCGCTGGTATGAAGTGGGGTCACGAAGCAATCGAGGCCAACTCCCAGTATTTCCACTTGGCAGCCTGGGCCGTACCCGCCATCAAGACGATCAGCATATTAGCGATCGGACAAATCGAGGGGGACCTTCTCAGCGGCGTCTGCTACGTCAGCCTTAGCAACCTCGACCCGCTGCGTGGTTTTGTTTTGGCCCCGCTGTTCATCTACCTCTTCATCGGGACTTCCTTCCTCCTCGCCGGATTTGTATCGCTGTTCCGAATCCGCACGATCATGAAACACGACGGCACCAAGACGGAGAAGCTGGAGCGGCTAATGGTGCGGATCGGCGTCTTTAGCGTCCTCTACACGGTCCCCGCCACCATCGTGATCGCCTGCTTCTTTTACGAGCAAGCTTTCCGGCCGCACTGGGAGCGCACGTGGCTAAGTCAGAACTGCAGGTCGTTGGCGATCCCCTGCCCAGTCCACCACGGGCCGCGCATGACCCCAGATTTCACCGTGTACATGATCAAATATCTCATGACGCTCATTGTCGGGATTACGTCCGGCTTCTGGATTTGGTCCGGGAAGACTTTGCACTCGTGGCATAAGTTTTACACGAGGCTGACGAACGGCAAAAATGGAGAGACCACTGTGTGAAGAGGGACACTATTTTAAAAAGACACTATTTCTGTGTATAGGCCAGGTTTCAGAAAACAGCGTCGATCAGAATATCAAAGAGATGCAAAGAGTCAAATACAGAAACCGAGGGGGCAAAGACTTTTAGGTTGTAATTACGCCCATTTGCACCCTTGTAAATCCGGGCCTGTTTTTTTTAAATGTAAGACGTTAACTTTTAAAAGTAGATACAACTTGAGAAGGTCACATACTAGGACTGCGCAATAAAGTCCCAATATCTTTCTTTAAAGGTGCAGTATGGGGGGAAAAAAGTTGATATTAGTGCCTATTTGACCTTTCAGTGAGCCAGTGGTTGTATGGGGGGCCAGCATGGCACCTTTACTTTCCATCCTGTTGGCCTGCAGGACGCTCCAGGACCAACTGCTTAAGGTTTAAAGGGATATTTCAGGAATTTTGACATTGGGCCTCATTTCCTAGTTATCCAGAGTGTTGTTGATGTCTGGAGATATTTTTTTCTTAAATTCATGCAGTTCTTATATTTTAAGAGTCTAGTGGCGCTAGGCTAGGGCAAGGCTAAAGCATTTCTATGGTATCAGTTAGCTTAGCTTGCACCTGAGGTAAAACACTTATAACGCCAGACTAACCATATAAATGTCTGTGTTGATAGAATCATTTTAACCATTTTGCATTTAAAATAACTTATATTTGAGCGGCATCAGCTTCGTGGCTGTAAGCTAACGCAGCGGCGGAGTGATCTGCGAGAAAATAGTCCCTCAAAATGCGGTAATTCATGTGATAGTTACATTAAAAAATTATTCTATCGACATTTATATGGTTAGTCTGGTGTTATAAGTGATTTGCCTCAGGTGCACTGTGGAGTGGGTCAGACTGTTTTTACTGCAGGCTAACTGATACCATAGAAATGCTTTAGCCTTGCCCTAGCCTAGCGCCACTAGACTCTTCAAATATAAGAACTGCATGAATTTAATAAAAAAATATCTCCAGACATCAACAACACTCTGGATAACTAGGAAATGAGGTCCTATATCAAAAATCCTGAAATATCCCTTGAAGGTAGGTTTTCACCACGGATGGAACTGTCTCCATGGTTACGTATACATTCCCTTCCAGAAAACCCACCAGAAACCCTAAAAAACCTGAAATAGAATTTATCCTATAGCATCCTAGAGGCCGACGTGATGGAAAGCAAAGGCGCCAAGGCAACCACGTCCACTGGGTCACTGAAAGGTCAAACACGCATTAAATATTAACTTTTCTTTTCGCATAAAAAGTTGCATAATGCACCTTTAAGTGACCGTAAGATTCTTATGACTGAGGGCCATGATGCAATTCTATAAGCTCCAATTTTTGTTAGTGATCAAATAAGGATTTAGCCTGTATATTAATATACCGTATGTCCTTCCTGTTGCAACAAGCTGCATTACTGTGACTAGTGTGAGAGCTAAGTGTCTTGCACAGGGACACAATGACAGTTTTGGGCTCAGGGTCTGCTTCCACACTTCCTTCTCCAGATTTCAAGGTATAAACCAGTGGCTCCCAACATTTTCTGTCGGTGACCCCCTATTAATTACAGGACGCATTACTGACCCTGGCACTCTTCAAACCTGACAAACGTCTTTATTATTTGCTCATCACATTAAAGAAGGGTGGCTCAGGTCCTCATCTTTACTGGGTTGCTTAAATAATTAGACCACTACTGGGAACAGTCATTCTCTATGATGGAAAACTCGATTATGACGATATTCCAGAAAACACATAAAAATACCTTCCTAATTCTAACTATAAGACAAGGCGGATCTCCTTTTTCAGAAACTCTGGGGACCCAATGGGAAGTTTTCGAGATCCAATTTTGATCTATTACCCAAGGTTTGTGAATCTGACTGAGAAAGTAGGATACAATAGTGAAATATGGAGCTGTGCATCTCTATAGTACCTCAGTCTCAGAACCACGTGTGTTTGCTAAAGCGAGAACTGCCAAAACAAAGCTACATTTTTAAACAAGGACCGATGCCAAATGCTTCAACAAGCAACAAGCGTGACTCAATATCAAGTGTGCAAATAACTTACGAAAGTTGTCTACCAAATGTCCCGCGTGCAACTACAACGTGTAAATATTTTTGTACAAACATGAAAATTATATATTTTGTATTTAAGAAGTTACTAGAAGAATACCATCTTTCGCACTGTAAAATGTCTGTCGTTGACTATTCATACTTTGATGATACATGCAATACAAAACTTTAACCCTTCCACTTGTCTTCTACGTGTCTTTCAATTGTATGTACATTTTTAATATGAACTCATTTTCAAATTGGTAACTTCTTTCATGAAGATCACAATTAATTCGCTTCTTGTAATTCAAGAGCTTTCATTGGTATTTCCATTTTTAGGGTTGACATGACTTGGTTGTAACACAATAACACATCCATGTTTATGAGACTGACACAAAGATTCTTGTTATGCCTTTATATCTATTTTAGACTTGAAAAGTTTTAAAAGCATAGTTGCAATTTAAGTGCCCTTTCAAAAAACATGTTTAGGGATGGGATAGTCCTTGTATCTAAGTTTAAAAAAAAAAAAAAAAAAAAAAAGGTTAAGTGCACATGACAAGAACAACCCAACTCCTGTACTGTATCTAGGGCTGGATGATATTGCAATAAACAAAACCAAAACAAATTTCATTATTCATTCATTATTTTGTCATATTTATTGCCCTTGATTTTCGATTTAATTTTTTCACAATTAGAATAAATACATGTATCTCATTCACGAACTTGGACTTATCTTTTATACCTCAGCTCAAACTAAAACAAATCTCCAGTTTCATTTAACACACACAAATCTTCCATTGTCTCTTCAAAACTCCAAAGTTGAGATTTCGACTACTGGTAATTTCCCAGCACTAACTGTATCTTTTATATTGTATTTTTTTTGTTTTTCCTGGTCTGTCGATTGTGGTGTTTATCGCTTCCTTGGATAGCAGCACAGGGGTAAAACACTATCCCGTCAAACTAAGCAATAATCCATGCACTTTACACATTTTAAGACAACGATTTAGTCAGACAAGTACATCCAGGATACTTTGTCCGTATTCATTTTGAAAGCGGTATAGAAGCACCTTTCTCCAGTTCACACTTTTACCTTTTTTGTTGAGCACTGGAGGTTTTCTCTGTTCGACTTGCTTATTTTGAATCTTCAGCTGTTGTAATGCCTTTCTCTCAGCCTGGTTCAGGAAGCAGCCATATTGTTTTTTTTTCTTTCACAAATGGGTGAGTGGGTGTTGCACCTGAACAGCTGTTGTCTCAGGCTGGCAAGCGGCCATAAAAATGGTTATTGGCATTCCTAATGTACGTCTGCCGCTCAAGTCCCCTGTTAAAGTTTCATTGTAGGAGTTAATGCTAAAGCTGTCAAATGAAAACGCACCATGTTGTCAGTATTGGTTAAGTTTACGCCACTTCGCCGTGTCTCTGACTCGTAAAGTGGCGCCAGACCCAAGTGTGTTACTGACATTATTGTCTCTCTGTCTAAGCAGCAATGGAAAAATAGCTTTAGGCTAATGAATATAACCTGACTTCAGTTCCATGCGCTACTGAACCAGTTCCTTCAAGATATGAGCAGCCTGGATACAATGTTATAAAATCAATGTTACAATATAAAATCTGCCATGTTAGGGAGACTAACAAATAGACTAACAATTAAAAAACAACAATAAAAGTATAGAAAAGAGCCATGGGAGAACTTACATATAACACAGTGTAGTGCCAAAATGCTTTTATGTATAGATTAACTTGGCTAAATGTTTAAAATCCCCATTAGTTTATTATCATGAAATGTCTCAAGAATCCCAGAAATCTTTGTGTTATTGATGGCACACTCCCAAGCTCTATTGCGTCACTGCCACTACTACTTCTAAATCTATTCTCTTTGCAATTGTAAATTTACCCAAAAAAGGCTTGATTCATACGAGTTTACTCCTCGCCTCACACTTTGTTGTCATCCAGCTATATCACTGGTGGGCCACAAGATTATAATGTATTTGTTGTAAATTCATTCTTAATCAATCGCGGCTGTCTCTGTAAAAACATCCTCGCCACGTTTCAGGAGGAAATGTTTCCCTCTCAGAGCGTTGCGGAGTCACCTTTAAGTGTTAAATATGATGTGTTTATTGTCCAAGGCCTGGGCTAAATCAGCGTGGACAGCTGACAGGAAGGTCTGCTCCGAGTGTGAAATGCCCCTGCCACCCTCTGCGTCGACAGCCTCTCCGTGACTGCTCTGGGTGGGTCTTAAGCCTTTCTTTTTCATTGTTAGGGTCAAAATTACTGTATACTTTGCTATGGTATTAATTTGATTTTGAAGTGGGGGATTGTTTGCAAGGTTATTCTGGGGGTCCCAGTCTGAAAAGTTTGAGAACTCCTGATCTAGATTAGTGGTTCCTAAACTATGTTACACTATCCCCAAAGTTGGTCGACCAATCTAAAAGGTACAGGAAGTGTGAGTGTGGGTTTTGCCTAATGAGGATCGGATTAATGTTTGACCTTTTAAAACCGATGATCCCATTTAGCAGTAGTTTCTTTTGCACCTGAAATAAGAAAATGCAAGGAGCCATGAGTCAAGAACACCTGGAAACATATTGACTAATCTTATCTAGGCCTCAGTACATTTAAAGTTAACAAAACCGCTCTAATCCAGATAAACATTTCCATCTGTGCAGCCCGTTTAGAGTCTTTGAAAAAAAAAGCGCCATGACTCCTCATTTTGACTTGACCTGAGCGTTTCTTTCTCCGGTGTTTTGTAGTGATCTGGAATCCCCCTGTTTCGCTGCCTGTGCCGTAGACAGAGGAGCTCAGGCTGAATCACAGGCGGCGGAGGGCGTGGGGAGAAAGTTGATCCCCTCCAAGCCTTGCAGCAAAAATCCGGGCTTAAAGACACACACAAAAGATACTGTTCAACGCTCGCAGGCAAGTTTCATTTAGTTTCAATGTACGGTTCTCAATCTCTCAGACAGGTATAATTGGTGATCATTGCAGTGTTAGTTTCATTTTATTCCTGTTATTATTGGAGCTTAACAGTTTATATGATGTTTATCACCCTTGTTAAGCCTGGTTAAGTCCTGATCAAGACTACATTAGCCAGGTTCAGTCCTGGTAAAGTCCTATTTTAGGTTGGTCATGTTGAGATTTTTAAGTTATGGTACAGTCAGCTCGGCTTGGTCTCGCTATTTATTCTGATTCAGACCCGGTTTAGTTTAGGTTTAGTCTGGTGCGGTTATAGTAAAGCTAGTTAAGTTTTGGTTTAGGTTGAATTGGATTTGTGGATCAATAATAATAATAATGATGATAATAATAATAATAATAATAATAATAATAATAATAATAATAATTTGGTGGAGGTAATCATGGAAGTTTGCTTTTTCTACATCAAGGAACCACTCACCCATTCAATCTCATTCATACACCAGACACTGGACGCAAGGTGGGTGAAGTGTCTTGCCCAAGGACACAATGACAAAGTGTAGCAGTGGGATTAGAAACGCCGACCCGCCGGTCACAACACTAGCCGCTCTGCTATCTGCGCTATTGTCGCCCCTGCATAAAAAGTCTCAATGGTTCGATTAGATGACCAAGGAGCAGCATATAAATCAAGAACAGAATAGGGCCAAGTACAGATCCTTGAGGAAAACCATATTTTAGCTCACCATTTGACGAGTTACGGCCAAGGCAGACAGAACATTATTTAAAGGAATAGGCCACTGTTTTTACATACTGAGATATGTTCTTACCTTAGCTTTGACGAGTTCATTTGTACCTGTCTGGTCTTCACGTGTGCCTTCCGTAACGTAAACACAGCACAGACGCCGTTAGCATTTAGCCTCTCTCTTCTCCTCTATAGCTCCAAACAAGGTGAAGATAGAAGCTACCAAACTCTTCCACGTTTTCCCTATTTAAATATGGTTACGTGCAGTGTTACACTATAAAGTATAATTACACAATATTAAACAATGTGGATTTTCTAAGCGGATAAAAAGGGGAACTATATTGTAAGGCGTAATAATACCAGGAGTAATTCGGCATCCGCGCAGTGATATCTTCACTTTACTGTGCGGATGCCGAATTACTCCTTACTCCTTCATTTATTCTTGGTTAAATCCTGTCTCGGCAGTTTGTTAAAGTTCTGGTTTATTTTTATTTATTTTTTATTAAACTTGGAATCAACATAAAGTGTGACTGGAATTTACAAAAACGTTAGCACTTTGCTGTTTTGAGATTCGCCCTTAATACAGTATGACCATAAAAAAAACGATCTGTTAGATGCTGCTTGTGTTTATGTGAGCGGTGTTTACTCTGCGTTTGAGGCAAGTCTGAGTTTGCCTGTGGATCTTTATCTGGGGTTAAATAAAGCCGACATAATAACAGACAACTCCGAGTGATTAAAGGTGGAGCCACATCCTCCCAGGCACACAACACATAAATCTGCCGTAGCCCTGTGCACTCCTCCTTAACTGCAGAGGTGGACAGCAATTGGACACTTGAAGTACTTAAGTTGTAATAGCAGTAGTAATTGCAGTTGTAGTGTGACAGTGCAGTTTTGTGGAAGTTGTAGGCCTTAAAAGATAATGTAATGGCATCAGAAGTGAAATGAACTGTAAAAGTACCTGCTACAAAGTACAGTAGTAACAGATGTTGTGGGAGCAGTGACAGTAGTTTTATAACAAAATGTGCACTGCCGGACCAAAAAAACAATTCACCACACACACAAAAAAGGTCACATTCTGGACCTTTTATTACAGCTCGCATTCATTTTTTCTCCAGCACATCCCAAAGGTTCTCAATGGGGCTAAGATCTGGCGGATCCATGTGTGAAAACCACTCCTTCACAATGTGAGCCTGAGGAATCCTGGCATTGTCATCTTGGACTATGCCCGTGCCATCAGGAAAGAAGAAATCCACTGATGGAATAACCTGGTTGGTAGTGTTGATGAACCTAGACCTGACCAATAGATCATAACAGTTAGTTAAATCCATGTGGTAACTTTTTTTTGTTGGTCAGGCAGTGTATTATTAGTAGTAATGCAGTTTTGGGCCTTGGTGTTGGAAAACGGAGTTGAAATCTACCCAGACCCCGGGGAAGTACAAGTGCAAATTCCGCAAAGGCCCCATCTGGGTAGAATACCAGACCTTCTTGCTGTAAGGTGAGCCTGTTTTTCTTCTCCTTTTTATTGATTTATAATTTTTTGTTTGCATTTGATTCATATATTTTGCTTTCTTGACATCCACATTCATTATAGCCATAAAATCAATGATCCATGACATCTCTCTGGTCTTTAATTATAATGTGTCTTCAGTGCTGTTACTTAACCCCGCGTCCTTGCTCAGCCCTCCCCGGTGAACTGGGGGAGTGTGAGTGAGTGCGTAGTGACAGACAGTCTGCGCCCTTCAAAGAGAAACCCCACGTCTTCCTGTAAACAGACCCGCCCAAGGCCCCAAGCGCCACTTCCTGCCCTTTAACTCCTCTTAATGTAGGGTTTGTTTAGCTTTGCGCCGGAGCGGAGCAGGCAGAGGAGGAGGAGGAGGGGCTAAAACTGTGGGTGGGGTCCCAACGTGGTGCGGGGCTTCAAAGAGGAGGGATCTGGATAGACTTTCAGTGTTGTTTGGTTGCTCTGTCTCTCCACAACAAAGCAAAGCCAAGTGGGAGAGTAGAGAGGGATGTGTACTACTGTTACCACTCCAAGAGATTTACTGCTTTCACCCACTGTTACCCAAATAAAAGTAGTATTTCATTAAGTTTGACACGGGCCAAAAGTACAATTACAGTAAGCAGAGGCGGGTAGTTACATTTACATGCACTTGAGTAACTTTTTTGTAGTTAATTGTACTTCTTAGGGTAGTTTTACCATATAGTACTTTTTACTCCTACTTGAGTAATATTATAATAAAGTATCTGTACTTCCCCAGTGATTAATCTTTAAAGGGACATTTCAGGATTTCTGACATTGGGCCTCATTTCCTATTTATCCAGAGTGTTGTTGATGTCTGGAGATATTTTTTTCTTAAATTCATGCAGTTCTTATATTTGAAGAGTCTAGTGGCGCTAGGCTATTGCAAGGCTAAAGCATTTCAATGGTATCAGTTAGCCTGCATTAAAAACAGTCTGGCCCACTCCACAGTGCACCTGAGGTAAATCACTTATAACGCCAACGATATAAATGATATAAACGATATAAAATAACTTATATTTGAGCAGCATCAGCTTCGTGGGTGTAAGCTAACGCAGCGGCGGAGTGATCTGCGAGAAAATAGTCCCTCATAATGCGGTAATTCATGTGATACAAGGTCAGTTACATTAAAAAAAAAAATTCTATTAACACAGACATTTATATGGGTAGTCTGGCGTTATAAGTGATTTACCTCAGGT
This sequence comes from Neogobius melanostomus, assembly GCA_007210695.1. Classification (NCBI taxonomy): domain Eukaryota; kingdom Metazoa; phylum Chordata; class Actinopteri; order Gobiiformes; family Gobiidae; genus Neogobius; species Neogobius melanostomus. Next base: position 4,780,036 of record VHKM01000386.1, read on the forward strand.
GCACTGTGGAGTGGGTCAGACTGTTTTTAATGCAGGCTAACTGATACCATAGAAATGCTTTAGCCTTGCCCTAGCCTAGCGCCACTAGAAATATAAGAACTGCATGAATTTAAGAAAATAATATCTCCAGACATCAACAACACTCTGGATAACTAGGAAATGAGGCCCAATGTCAAAAATCCTGAAATATCCCTTTAAGTGGCAAAAGCCTCATGTGACACATGCAATAGATAAATTTGTGTTTCATGTATTTTATTCTTCAGAAAAAAAAATGTGTGTATATTTTTCTTTTACATCATTTCATGTTTTGTTTCTCATCATTTATGTCACTAATGAATCGTAAATCAGACTTTACGCTCAAACAGTTATTACTTTGGTACTTTTAACTTCTTCTTGAGTAAAATTATTTCAAAGTAACTCTTCAAAGTATATGTTTAAACCACCCAGACTTTGTAAAACTTCCACAAGCACACTCAAACAGCATTCAAGTCGATGTCTGACTGCCATCTTGGTATTCTGTTGATATGATGCATAAATGTTGCATGCAGTTATTTCCTGTTTGCTGAGGGGCAAGAAGGGACAAGCAAGATATTATGTCTAAACAAGGATAACTCTAGATATGATCCTGGGCTGAATCAGGTCTGAGCAAGGACTGTTAGTGAAGATTAGGAAGAAACAGTAAAAGAATAAAGCAACATGATCTGACTATATGAAAACAGTGGTTCTCCACAGAGAGGCCACGAACGTTTCCCAGGTAATAGTACTGTATTTCTTCGACAGCGTATTGCTAATTTAAGGGTTAAATAAACCTACTGAACTAAAACATGGTCACAAGAAGAACATTGCACCAGTCATTTTACCACAGCTGATCTCCATGGTAACGCAGTCAGCGCCATACTGGGGGGACAACAGACAGTTTTCCATAAACTTAAAGTGATAGTAAGAATACTAATGCATTGGTGTCATATAGCACTTTTCTGGACACAAAGACGCTTTACATTGCATTATTCATTCACTCCATACTTGGTGGTGGTAAGCTACTGAGACTGAGCTGCCCTGGGGGTAGACTGACGGAAGCAAGGCTGTCAATCTGCACCACCTCCACTCACTCACTCACTCACTCACTGACTCACTCACTACATTCACCCAGGCGTTCCCAAACGGTCTCCCATCCAAGGACCAACAAGGCCCTTCCAGCTTAGCTTCTGAGGTCTGACGGGACCGGGCAGAGCAAAGGCGGTATGGCATAGCTGTTGCAGAAACTGATATATCTCTCTTTAAAAGTTTGAAATTCCATAATTAAACCAAAAAGCCTTTCTGTCCAGCAGCACTTCCAGGCACACCGAAAGATTCAAATATTTATATGGCATCTTTCAGTCAGCAGAAGAATTTTTGTCCATCATGTTATGATATCGCTGCATTTTGTGCAGTGTCCTGTGATTGTAGTAATTCCAGTTGTCGCTCCGTGACAGTAAAAACATGACAAAGGCAGGATAGATGTTTATAGCTTTGTGATTTCAATTCAGGTTCAGTTTGACATTATTTGCATTGGAAACATGATCCAATATGCCGACAGGTGACTCACAATTTTCAAATTGTAACAAATTTAACAGATTCAAACTGCAAAGTGTTTTATGGTTCGGCAAACAAAAACAAATATCTTACTTGTGTTGCAGGCTGCAGCTTGTCTTCCTGGGGCGATGGTGAGTTCTCACACCACCTGTTCAGAACAACTGGACTTAACAAAGAACCACCTTTGAATTAATTAGTTTAGTTTAGTTTATTAGTTTATTTGAGCAGTAAACATTCTGCTCAAAAGGAGTGGGCTGAAGCAAGAGCTTATAAGCGCCCACCCCCAAAATCAATACAACATTTACAATATAGCATTTACATAAAGACATTACATGACAGAACTATAATAATAAATAGTTAATAGGAAACCAAGTCAACCCAGGTTTAGGGCTAAGACTTGTAAGGTCTCTAGAATGATTTTAACCATGATTTAAGCACAAGACTTAACTAGGACTAAAGTTAACCAATAACCAGGACTTAAAACTAAACCAGGGCATGAAGGGACTAGCCTGAGACGGGAGGTATGTCTGTCATATTATGATGCACGTTACAAAGAAGGCTGCGGTCTCTCTTACTAATGCTGTTTCTGGAAAGTGGTTAAAGCTCCATGACGTAACAACTGAAGAATCCAAACTCCGGCAAACAGTGTTATTAGTGGGACTAGTGAGCGCTTTCCTCTTGAATGCGATCTTTAATCTGTTGCTAATTTAAGGGTAAAAATATTGGATTATTTTTGCAGTATTGATTTCACACTGAAGAAGATTAGCTGTTATCGCAGATTACGACACAATAGAATGTAGACACTGCAAGAAAAGTGGATAAAAGTAAGATATGTGTACAAGGGCTTATAGTTTGAGCATTATTCAGGTTTTTACACTTTAGATACGCACACGCCTTTTGTCATGTAACTTGAAATAATGTAATGTATAGACCCTTTAACTGCTGACATCATCAGTGACATCATCTGGAGGCAGGAAGTGATCAAGAGAAATAAGATTAAACTAAAACTAGCGATTATAAGTGTAAAACTACAACTGAAAAATGTGGTCCTGTTGTGGCTTAAGGTGCAAGAACAAGAGAAATGACATTTGAGACGATAAAATAAGATTTATCTGATATTTCCAAAAACAGTTAGACATTTGTTTATCGTTACTATGACAACAGCTACAATGGAAATAGATGGGAATCGAGCTTCTCGCCTCCAGCTAAGCCCGGAGTGTTTACAAACATTTAAAGGGTCTATATATGTATAGATAATATCCCTAGGTTTACGGATGTTATTAAAGAGGGGGTATTATGCTTTTTTCAATCACATAGCACCAGTCTATAGCATACTACAATGATGACGTAACCTTCTGTTGGTCTGTATATGCAGTAAATTAAAATAACTGCCTTGAATAAAATTGCTCTCTCAAAATGGCTGTACTGAACGTCTTGAAATAGGCCTCTGTCTCTTTAAGAAGCTTTCCGACACGCCCCCTTCAGCACACTGCTGTGGCATCTAAACAACACTACTGTGCGGGGAGGGGCCTCTGCTGAGCTGAGGAGCAGTGGTTGGTGGCTTGGCTGGTGACGAAAGGTCCAGAGGCGTCTCCAGGAGGTGGGGGCGTTCCTAGGAGGACTGAGGCATAGCTACACCTAAAATGGCTGCCGTCTAAGTTTTTACTGATTACTCAAAAATATGTGAATGAGCCAAGGCAACACTCCAGGCATGTGTTTAATGAGGGAATGACATAATAACATGATATAAAGCTTTAAAAAGTCGATTTTACATAATACCCCCCCTTTAAATGCAGTTATACCAGTAAGGTGGACTTCTTCTTCTTATGTGCTTCGGTTAGGAGAGCCGTGCAAAATGTCACTTATAAAAGTTATGTAACGGCACATATGCAAATCCTCACGGGTATTTGCATATTTCAGGTTACAGGATCAAAACAAGTCTGGTTTCTCTCCAGACTGTGAAATTCAGCGAAAGTTCTCCGCTCGACTGCTGGCATTTTGAGAGCGGAAGAAGAAGACCGTTTGAATATGAGCGATTGGGTTTTACTCTGGTTCGGTCCTGCTTTAGTGTTCAGCTCATTAATGATGTTACTTTTAAATATTCACAGATGAGTTTTATGGAGGTTCCTAGTCCCTCTCCCGTAGCTTGGATCACATACAGGACTCGGTTGCATTTTTTTCCCACCCCTTCTTTTGTGCACACTGCGAGCCAAGATCTGATGAGAAACAGCAGTTCCTTCCTCTCTTCGCTTTAACCGCATCCAACCTTGATTTCCTTTGTCTCCTGCCCTTCACAGACCTGCATTCTTGGGGGATTACAACACAGAAACATCTTACATTTAGAGAGCAATGTAAAGGCGTTTGCAAAAAAATACGTAAATCCGCTTCAAGGAGCCTATACATTTTGCATAGTTTATAGGCTTTACATTGCATTATTTATACATTTTCAACACCTTTAGGCTCTTGCTGCAGCCCAGAGTCTGGACCAAACACGATGATGCTGTGGTTCAGTGTTATTCAGCTAAAATCTCATATTTGAACACAGCTTGAAGCCCATGGAGACGAGATATTTCATAGTTTGTTGAGGACACCAGCTCTAGGGCGCTTTACATAATAAAAAACTAACAATTCCGACTTCTACACTGCTATCTTTTTACATACCCGCAGTCACTTCTTGTTACTTGACCAGTTGATGATATAAAAGTGCATTAAAGGAGTAACCCAAGCTGAGTTTCAATGGCCTCTTTCTTTTGTCTGTTCAGAGCGGGTACGAGGATAGCCCGCAGCCCCCCAGTGTCACCTTTCAGCCTCGCTCCTGTCTCCAGAGAGGAATCTGAACTATGCTGCCGCTACTAAAGAGGACGTTAGGTTTGTCTGGTTAAACATACAGTTTGTATTGAAGGGAAACAGTTGTCATTTGAGATCATTTATAAGATGATATGCAATAGAGAAAATAGATGATATTCCCATGCCTTACATACACACTAAATAAAGGTGAACTTAACTTAAACTATTTTTAACCTCTTAACTGGCTGCTGGACTTTCTGACGGGGAGACCACAGGCTGTACGTGTCGGCGGAAAGTCCTCCAGAACTATCACACTGAACACGGGGGCTCCCCAAGGCTGTGTGCTGAGCCCCCTCCTGTTCACTCTGCTGACCCATGACTGCGCTCCAAAGTACGACTCAAACCTCTTCATCAAGTTTGCAGACGACAGAACAGTGGTGGGTCTCATCAACAACAGAGACGAGTCAAACTAGAGGAGTGAGGTGAGCAGTCTGGCCATGTGGTGCACACAGAACAATCTCTCTCTAAATGTGGAGAAGACAAAAGAGATTGTTGTGGACTTTCGAAGAGCGCGGGTCCAGCATGCTCCTCTAACAATCAACGGTGCTGCAGTGGAGAGGGTGACCAGCACTAAGTTCCTGGGTGTGCACATCACAGAGAACCTTTCCTGGACCATGCACACTACATCACTGGTCAAGAAAAGTAATCAGCGTCTCTACTTTCTCCGCAAGTTAAGAAGAGCTAGAGTCTCAGCATCCGTTATGTGCAACTTCTACAGAGGGACTATAGAGAGCATCCTGACCAGCTCCATCACTGTGTGGCTCTTCTACAGAGGGACTATAGAGAGCATCCTGACCAGCTCCATCACTGTGTGGTTCTTCTACAGAGGGACTATAGAGAGCATCCTGACCAGCTCCATCACTGTGTGCCACGGCGCCAGCACGGCCTCCTGCCAAAGGAGCCTCCAGCGCATCGTGAGAGCAGCTGAGAGGATCTGTGGAGACCCTCTCCCCTCTATTAAGGACATGTACTCCACCCGTTTCACCCGCAAAGCCGTCAGAATCACCAGGGACCCTACGCACCCATCACACAGGCTCTTCAAGGTAATGCCTTCAGGGAGGAGACTGCGGAATCTACGGGCCAGGTCCAGTCGACTGAAGAACAGTTTCATACACAAGGCCATCGGGAAGCTGAACTCCCTGCCCTCCCTCCCACCCCTCTTCCCCCACCCCCTGCTCCACAATCAAGGATGAGAGAAATCATTCACATGGTTTGACAAATAAAAAATCTTGAATCTTGAATCTTGAATCTTGAACCCCCGACTAAACCGAGTGCATTTCTCCAGTTCAGCAGCTTTACCCAAATCCAAAAGATCACAGCCTATAAGCCAGTGTAACGCCTCATTTGAAAGCTAAGACCTACAAAACTAATCTAAATGGCGCTTTTTCCTCACGACAAAAAGCACTTTTTGGACAGTTTTTCTCTCCATTGCTTCTTTGTTGGATTTTCATTAAATTTTTGTCACTTTTTCATCCATTTTTTTGTCACTTTTTAATCACATTTTTGCCACTTTTTCACCGCCTTTTTGTCATGTTTTGTCGCTCTTTTGTTGCATTTACATCCTTGTTTTCATCACTTTTCTGTCACTTTTCTGTCACTTTTCTGTCACTTTTCTGTCACTTTTCTGTTGCTCTTTTTTGGCTTTTTTCTTGCTTTTTCATCGCTTATTAGTCTCAATTTGTCGCTATTTTGACACTTTTTTTCTAGAAGCTTTTAGGTTTGGTTAAAGCCAAACTGGAGAAAATGTGCTCGGTTAAGGCGGTGGTTAAGAGGTTAAAGGCCCTACACCAGATTTTTATGGCAGTGGGTATTTCGGTATTCCATTGTTTATATACAAGCACTGAAAATCTGGTCGGGCCTTTAAGTTACAAAGCTAAGACTGCAAAGGTGCCCGAGCGTATCACAAAAGTGCGCAAATAAAGGTTAAAAAGTAAAAGTCTGTTTAATCCCATTTTATTGCTGGGAGGCCCCCTTCTCTACTGCAGATGGAAGCGATTACCCAGTTTGCCGATAGAAGGAGAGAAACGGAGAGGGGGGTGTGGAGGGGTGAAGGTAAATTACAGAGGAGAGCGCAGACTGGAGCCGACTGTGACCGCTCTCTCATTCACCGAACTCTGCACACGCTCCGTGGTTTGTGCGTCCAGCCCTTCTGTCTCTGTCTGCTTCAGCCGACACTCGCGCGCTAACCCTCGTCCCGGCACTCTTCATTCTGGCGAAGTCAGGACGGGGCACGTGTGAAAGAGGAGCGCAAAGTTAGAGCATCGGAAGAGACTTGGGATTATCCTGTTGCTCAAACTGAACGTTTCCAGACATTGTTTTAACGCTGTTTGTGTTCATAGTTTACTTTCATTTGTTATGTACTTCCCTGCTTGCTAATACTTACTTAAATACTAACTTACTTAACTACTTACTTAAATACTTACTTGATTACTTAATTGAGCACAACTGGTCCACAAGGCTGTGCTGTTGCATTTAAGGAAGAGACCATAAGGTTTCTTTGTTTTTGCTGGAGACCTGTCTGTAGCTTTACTGCCAATAGTTGTCCTTTATCCTTCGTTGGATTGTTTAAAGGAATAGGCCACCGTTTTTACATACTGAGATATGTTCTTACCTTAGCTTAGACGAGTTCATTTGTACCTGTCTGGTCCTCACGTGTGCCTTCCGTAATGTAAACACAGCACAGACAGCGTTAGCATTTAGCCTCTCTCTTCTCCTCTATAGCTCCAAACGAGGTGAAGATAGAAGCTACCAAACTCTTCCACGTTTTCCCTATTTAAATATGGTTACGTGAAGTGTTCCACCATAAAGTATAATTACACAAAATTAAACAATGTGGATTTTCTAAGCGGATAAAAAGGGGAACTATATTGTAAGGCGTAATAATACCAGGAGTAATTCGGCATCCGCACAGTAAAGTGAAGATATCACTGCGCGGATGTCGAATTACTCCTGGTATTATTACGCCTTACAATATAGTTCCCCTTTTTATCCGCTTAGAAAATCCACATTGTTTAATTTTGTGTAATTATACTTTGTAGTGTAACACTTCACGTAACCATATTTAAATAGGGAAAACGTGGAAGAGTTTGGTAGCTTCTATCTTCACCGTGTTTGGAGCTATAGAGAAGAGAGAGGCTAAATGCTAACGCTGTCTGTGCTGTGTTTATGTGACTGAAGGCACACGTGAAGACCAGACAGGTACAAATGAACTCATCTAAGCTAAGGTAAGAACATATCTCAGTATGTAAAAACGGTGGCCTATTCCTTTAATATCTTGAATATATCCCTCCACTGCATACTGTGACCCCTTTTGCCTCGATCTGGAGGATATTGCGGCGGTATTGACCATTTGTTTGTCGGGCGTAGCACCAGTAACTAAGGGGGGCGGGGCTCGGCGAAAGGTCAGTTAGGCCAACTTACTTATAGTTACTTACTAACTAACTTACGTACTTACTTACTGTATTACTTACATAATGACTTTGGTAAATGGTTTAAATTTAATCTGCGCTTTTGCACCTGCATTATACACTCAAAGCGCTTTAAGGATACAGTCACCCATTCACTATCCCTTTCACACTCCAGTGTACGGAGACACTGGATGGTGGGTGAAGTGTCTTGCCCAAGGGCACATACGACAACGTGCACCTGTGGGAGCCGGAGTGATGGAACAAACAAAAAAATGTCTTTGTCCTCTTAGTATATCGTAAACACAGACATGTGTGGGGAGAACACAGTCCATCTTGTTATAAAGCATTCGTATCAGTTTTATGAACTCTCAGGTGAGTTTCGTTGCATTTCTGCGACCCTGAAAAGTGACCCCTGCAAATTGTGAACCGTGGCAATAAAGCCATCCCTGTCAAGAATTGGGATGCGACAAATATGTCAGGAGAGTTAGGAATGACTTTGGATCACAACTAACATGTTAACGTATAGAGCCTTTAATCACTTAGTTACTTATTTACTAAGCGTTATCTCAGTAGCAAAAGCCATATTACTGTAATTAACTCATAATTTCAAATGTTAAATCAGGTGCAGCACATCCACAAAATGGCATATTATATTTCTTCAGTATAGCACCTTTCTTGATGAATGCCATATCAAAAATGCTGGTTGTTCCTCTGGGGGTAACAGCCGCAAAACATTTCCAAGACAGCAACATGCACAGAACGATAAAAGGCCCAAAATTAGAGACGTGGTTTTCCTGTTACCCCGTGTGTAAGATCGAACTTGAAGGTCGCCTATTTTAGTTATTTTGCTTAGAAACTTGCACAAAAATTCATGATTTGGGGCACAAAAACAAATGAGGCAGTTCGTTCACAGACTAATTAAAATGCAACTATGTGGGATAGGGATGTTGTCTGTTACTGTTGTTGTGTACATTGATAAAAGTCCTATTTCCCCTCTTTTGCAGAAATGATACAGTATTTTTCTTTTTATTGGGACATCACACTAAATCATGTACCTCTCAGCGCGGCGATCATCCTAATAATACCTTGTCAGAATCTGTTTCCGTGCTCCGTCGCAGTTGGGTCACTGCGGGCTACAGTAAATTCCTTCAGAGAGAGTTGGAGTTTGCCGGGACGTCCGGTGAAACGAGGGAGGGGCTGGACTCAGAGGAGCCCGTTCAGAAAGTCACTCAGCACCCCGAGGCTCAACCGGGGCCAAAACATGTGCAGATATTCAGAGGATAAGAGGAAAGGTGCACAGTTTTTGTCCCTTCGAAATGCAGTTGACGATTCTCCTCAACTTGCTTTATAATTATGATCACAGTCAAACAATTATAGACTTACTCTATCCACAGTAAGAGTTTGAAAAGAAGGAAAACGAAGCCACGTGGTGCAGCATGACAGAACTCTCATAAACACTATGATATGATCGGAACCAGATCAAGACCAAACCAGAAAAGAAGAACAGCTCATTTAAACCACTAGATGGAGCTAATCCTCTGTCTGTTGTCATTCGTTTTTCCTTTTTAGATCAGTGTGGACAAGCAGTTATCGGTTTTGTATTCTTATAATTTTTTAACCGAGCGCATTTTCTCCAGTTAGGTTTTACCCAAATCTAAAAGCTTCTCGACTGGAGTTTACAACCAATAGGCCAGAGTAACGCCACATTTGAAAGACCTAGAAGACTGATCTAAATGGATCTTTTCCCCTGCCGTATTGTCGTCACTTTTGCATTGCATTTTTGCCACTTTTTCATCACTTTTTATGCTACTTTTGGATGTATTTTTGTCACTTTTTGTCACTCTTTTATAGCTTTTTTGTTGCATTTTTGTCAAAATTTTTTTACACTCTTCTGTTGCTTTTTCATCCTTGTTTTTGTCGCATTTTTGACACGTTTTTTTTGTCACTATTTTGACAGTTACTTTTCGGGAAGCTTTTATATTTGTGTAAAGGAGCAGTACTAAGTAACAGGTTTACCTTAATAAATCCTTTCCGTAGTCCCTGTGGGGGTAATACAAGTGTTAATGGGATGATTGGGGGGTCTTTCATCTCCCCCTGGTGTCTCTGGCCAGAAAACCATGCTTTCTGGGGCGTGCCACCGGGGCATGTACTGGTTGCTCCGGGGCGGAGCAACCAATACACACTAATAGAATCACGGAGAAGAAGCTAACAGGCTAACGGACAAAGCTAACTTTCATTTATTTATTGGTTTATTTGGTCAAGACAGTGCATGTTAATGAACATACATGGGTCTCATGCATGTAAACAAGCCACACCGGATTGTAGCCTTGGGCTAATTTGCATCCTTCGTCCCCCATGCGCACACTCAAACACACTCTCATTCATCCTGGCCTATTGTACATGTTTTTAGTGGTAGGGGAAACCGGAGTACCCAGAGGAAACCTACGCAGACACGGGGAGAACATGCAAACTCCACACAGAAAGGCCCCGTCCAGGTGGGAATCGAACCCGGGACCTTCTAGCTGTGAAGCACGAGCTCTAACCACTGTACTACCGTGCCGCCGGGCTAGCGCCACTTTAAACAGTATTTACAGCCAAGTTTGAGTGAAAAAAAATATTCCCATTGTGTAACTGGATGTACAACACCCCTCTCTCCCTTCACCTTTTCTGTCAGCGTAGTATTTACTCTACAAGACATTTAATAAGTTAAAAAATCGTAACTTGCTAAGACACTTGCAGTTGCGCTTATGGCCTCTAGGGGCAAGAGTTACTTAGTACTGCTTTAAGAGGTTAATACTTTCTATAATATGGGTCTTGGTAGTTATTAATAATTACATGTTTTACCATATAGTGTAAGGAATGTCAAATTATTAATAAAGAGGTTTAGGAGCAAATTATGTCACTCTGTTCCACAAGAATTATAGTCTACATAGGAAAATATGCTCTCTCTCTCTCCATATGACTCAGATTGACTTCAATACCAATTTTGCCTTTTATTAGCCTTTGGCACTGAGACCTGAGTTTTGGAAAGCCCTTTTTCACGCACAGGGTACCCTTTGGACTTGGGTCACAAAACTGGTGAAGAGAAACTAGCTATTTAGTTATAATCTGGTGCAGTGCATCTCTGTCTCTCTGAGCTTAATGTTTCTGTACATTGTCCCTTCAATAAAGATTAAAGTAAAGTAAAGTAAGTAGAACCTATATATATTTTACCCATTTATGCAAGTCTGCGGGTTTGTACTAATACTCACACGTGGCTCATTCAGTCCAGATGTCTATGTATTTTTCCTGACTTGTCCTACCCACACCTTTACTGTTTGTTATCTTGACCTTTGACGTGCGTTGGCCTCATTTATGGAGCCACATGTGCAGCCTGCAGCTCTGCCGGTACACGCTCCATGTGTGAAACCAACCGAGCGAGAAACAACTGCACATTGAACACAACAGGGGAGCGCTTTGCAGGGCAGGGTATTTCCACTAACTTCACGATAGGACAAAAAAGCTTAAAAAACGTGACATAAATGCTACAAAAAAGCCACAATAACATAACAGCGACTAATAAAGCAATGGATTAAACGACAAAAACGCAACGCAAAAAAAGATTAGATTAGTTATGTAGGGCTTAGCTTTCAAATGAGGCGTTAAACTGGCCTAGAGGCTGTAAGCTCCAATCAAGAAGCTTTTAGATTTGAGGTAACGCCAAACTGGAGAAGAAGCATTCCGTTAAGGCGGGGGGTAAGAGGTGAAACGTTTTGCTGTAGTAGGTAAAACTGTCCATCAGAGGGCAGCAGTGCAGAGTCAGAGAGCAGCTCGCTCTCAGTGCAGCACATGGGCTTTTATTTTTATTTTTTTAGTTTAGTTTATTGTTTATTGAAACAGGGACAGTGTACAAAACCATTAGTCTTTACAAAAGAAGAGATGATTTGTACCAGATTTAGCAAAGTAGCTATTTTCCATCTGCAGTCCCCTCAGCATCTCTTTTTGACCACTTATGAGATATGCATTAAAGTCTTCACACTGTATTCACAACATTAAACTTATGTCTTTGGCGCTAAACTAACTCCAAACATCCATCCCTCCTCTGTACGTGTTTGTCCAAGCCAGGGGTGGGCAATTAATTTTCATAAGGGGCCACATGAGAAGCCTGAATTGAGTCGGAGGGCCGGACTAACAATAACTCAAACTTATTCTGCTCAGCTTTATCCGATTGTACATTACACTAAATAGTGTATTTCGAATAGCTGATACCTACTGTTATTATAGGACTATTATTTTTAGCCATATCAAGCCAAGCATGTGTGAGCATCGTTATTTAAGTTATTCAACTTCTTATCCTTGTTAACTTTTACTATTGCACAGAAAGCACCTCTGTGTTTGAATGAAATGAAGCGATGCACTATAGCAGGGATCTCCAAGTAAATTTCCCTGGGGGCCAAAACATAAATGGGGAGTGTATTTCCGGGTCCATAAACAAAAGCTCCAAAATAAAATTATGTTTTAATTGGGAAAATACTGTTGAGGAAACTTTTTTCAATAAATGAATAATAATGAGCCTGACAAGTGTTGTTCATATCCTGATCTCTTATTATGTCAGTGCCCTCTGCTGGACACGTGTGAAATTTGTTATTTTTATTTAAGCAGCCCCCTAGTGGCTGGAGTGAGCATTCTGGTAATTTCTTCAAGCATAACTCCGCACAGGAATGGGCTAGAGACTTACTTTTTTTTTTGACATACTCAGAAATTTATGCCCTACAAGCCGGGGGCCGGATGTGGCCCGCGGGCCGTATTTTGCCCAGGTCTGGTCCAAGCTCTTCAAAAGGTCATCATGGAATCATTGACCTCGAAGAATTTCATAACAGAAGTGTGTAGATAAAAAGTGAAACAAGCCTAGTCCAGAGATGACCCCTATTTGAAAACATCCACTCCAATTAATTTTAATTTGGATTAGGGGGGGAGTGAACAAGTTAGAAGAAGATAAAAGTATGTTTCTGTTAGCCACATGATTACCCAAGACCTTCTTTTTGTTCATATTGGAAGCAGGCAAAACACAAAAACATTGCAAAAGATTTCCCTAAAGACAGAAACAGTAAATAATATGGTCAAACGAAACAGAAACTATTGGGCAAGTCAACGTTTTTACTCAAGTAACAATACCATTACTTGTATATACTCTGAAGTACAGTAGATGGTGTATGTAAAATAGTTTGTTGTTGTGGCTAAAATACTTCTTAAGAACCAACCAGTTCGAGGTAGTGGTCCAGCCAGAATGTCTCCTTAAATGTGCCCATTGTGTGGAAGCCCTTGATTAAATTGTGTGAGTTTCAGTTGTGGCCTGAAGAGCTGTTCTCCCTAATCCTATCACTGTATGTTGTTTTGGGGAAGTCTATACCTAACATTCCAGTTTATAAGCAAGACTCACGACTTTCATGGTCACTTTTCTGGGTCACTATCACAGTATTTCTAATAAGGTCTTGAGCAGAAGATAATAATAAGAAAGTTTTGTAATTAGATGGGTCTCTATTATTTACTGGAGGAGGACAAAAGCAATTTCATTCCACTACCAGGACAACTAACAGGGCCTTTAAGGAAGTCTATTCTGTTAATGAACCAACCGTATGGAACCAATGAACCATAGTCATACTGTATAAAGTTGGTTTAGAGTTTAGTTCCACTCTAAGAGGCTGGACCGCATTGCTCTGCCCTGCAACATTTAAAGCAGATATGTCATACAAATGGAGCCTAAAAATAGACTTAAAACCTGTTTTTAGGTGGCTCAGGTTTGATATTTGAAAATGTGTCTCTATAATTAAATAGTAACAATGAAATGTAGGTGAAAGAGCTGGTGAAAATCTTGACTGGGGCTCCTCCTGCTGGCCGCTATAGGAATAGTTTTCTCAAAAAATGGATACGGCGTGGTCAGCAGCTCCAGCAGTGAATTTTAAAAATGTAGAGGACAGTGTTTGGGTTTGAACAATGATGCAATTGTAATCAGGGAGTACTAAATTCAACAGCTTGGGGATTGCCTCAAAACTGCGTGAATGTTGTGAAATACTACTCCAGGTATGTCTTTGACCAGAGCCAAATTAGCTAGGGCTAAAACTATTAGCCCTGGCTAATTTGGCGCCCTAGGCAAGATTGAGCTTTTGTGTCGCGCCAAAATAAAAAAAATCTGAACATGGCTTCATGAAACATGCTCACAACAGTTTATACTGGAGGAGAAACCTGTACTTCTGAAGTAAATTTACAAAACCTCATTGCGATGTTACATGGCTCTCCAGAGGCGTAGAAGGACCAGGGCTAGTTTGAAAGCTTTCGATTTCCAACACAAAAGACCGTCTCTATGACTTTTTGTTCCAAAGTTATGTCCAAAAATCGGCGATGTTGTAGATGGCGGAAGCATGCGTTTCAAAAATTAAAGCGCATTTCAGCGCCCTCTCTAGCAGATGGCGCCCTAGGCGGCTGCCTGGGTCGCCTATGCCCAGGGCCAACCCTACCATTCTAATTCAATTTATTGGTTAAAGGGATATTTCAGGATTTTTGACATAGGGCCCCATTTCCTAGTTATCCAGAGTGTTGTTGATGTCTGGAGATATTTTTTTCTTAAATTCATGCAATTCTTATAGTTGAAGAGTCTAGTGCTTAATTTGTAAATTAGTAGTTTCAGGAACACTTTTGGTCTGATGTGATGGATTCGGCAAACAGGCCAAAACATTTGCCGGAACACTCTCATTAAACACCATTATATCAGATAAAATCTTTGCCAGATCCTCGTAAATATTTCCCGGATCCTTTACCCTGAAAAACTGAAAATTGGGGGAATGCGTTCCCCCAAACGGGGGATCAAACTAAGCACTGAGTGCGCCAGACTGTTTTTAATGCAGGGTTGCTGATACCGTAGAAATGCTTTAGCCTTGCCCTAGCCGAGCGCCACTAAGCTCTTCAAATATAAGAACTGCATGAATTTAAGAAAACAATATCTCCAGACATCAACAACACTCTGGATAACTAGGAAATTAGGCCCAATGTCAAAAATCCCAAAATAACTCTTTAAGGTATACTTCATTGCCCCAGTAGGATCCTGGGTATTCCGTCAGTAGAATTGGGGCCTGCGTGCAGGGCCATATCTTTTGATCTTAAGCTATAGGTTTGGTCACGACCCATAGGTTTGAGCATAATGTGCATGTTTTGAAGTGTGATTGACCCAGTTATCCGTTTTCATATGACTTCATTCTTCTATTATTCCCAAACACGTCACCTGTGGCGAGGTGGAAGTCAGAAGAATGGGACAGTGGTAAGAAAAAGAAACTTGAGAGAGAAGTACAAAGAGACTTTCTGACTTGGTTCAGTTTACAGCTCGTCTCATCAGGTGTTAACACTTTCCCACTTAAAGCGTCGCCCAGATCTGTCCATCTTTGTTGAAAAGCAGTGAAGTCACTGCGTCCTACTCCGAGTGTGGAAAGTTAAATGACCTATATTGTGCAATCAAAGGTGTCGCTTGAGATCTTGAATCCTGATTGTGGTTAGGGATAATTAGATGCTTGTTTTGGTTGCTGGGGGAGGAAACCCACCCAGACACACAAAGAACATGCAAATTCCCCACGGAAAGGCCTCGTATGGTCTGGGAATCGAACCCGAGACTCTCTTGTCATGTGGCGAGATGTTGTTTCCACCTCAGCCACCTCTTCCCCGTGGTGATTATTGAATCCAAAGTGAAAGCAAATCGTGATGTTGAAACTCCGTAAACACACCCGACCAGTTAAACAGTGCCTCAGTGTTTGTGCAGCTTCGGGGTCTGTGTTTGATCAGTAAATTCTGTTAAAACGAGCCCTTGGTGGCGGCATTTCGTGTGGTCATTGGAGTGGAATCTGGGATGGGGCGGCTGGAGAGGAGAGGGGCGGTCTGTAGACGTCAGAGGTTTCATTGTTTTCATTCACTTCTACATGACTGCACCAAGCTTGGATTCTGGCTTTCACTCTAGTACAAGGGGTGTCCAAACTACGTCCAAAGAGGGGCCCTCAGCTGATTCTTTGTTAGCCCTCACGAGCCCTGCGCAATTGGCCCAAATAGTCGTGGTTTGCTGCCAAGTTTAAACAAGCAGTGATGGCACAAGAGTCGAATTGTTGCGGTTACGTCCATCAATTTGAACAATTTCTAAATGGAGTTGACAAATTTGTAGCCTTAGTAGCAAACACTAAAATGTGACAAAACTAAATTTGATGGCAGGGGCCTATAAATCTGATAGTTGAATTGTATGACTCTGTTGTTGTTGTTCGCTGTTCTTGTCTTACGTCCTGTACTGTTTCCCATTCTCATTCTGATTTATATTATTTAAAGCATTTCATCTCTAAAAGGGCAGATGCATTATTCAATACTTTTCTATTCCTTAGTATTGATATTTCACAAACAATATCTTATTATAATGGATAAGGAAAAGCGCCCAAAATAATTCAGCCCTGCAGGTTTCTCAGCATATGAAACACTTCCACAAGTTTTAAAAAGGCTACAAGCACCTTCTTTTTCATACTTTGTAATCGAGGCAATTTGTGCGCTGAAATTATCAGGGGAAATTGAAGGTGTCTTGAATTTCCTTGTAACACGACAAGGGAGAGTAAAGGGCCTGTCACAATTGGCGCACGGGCACTATGTGATTATTAGCGGCCTCAAAATATGAAGGTCGTGCGAACACTCTCTTTTGGTGCACGCATCTGCACGAGCGACCGCTATTGACCGCATGAAAAGGTGTGAATCGCAGTTGGATCATCAGTCACAGCTGAATGTCATGCATGCAGAAAATTCAGTGGAGGTCGATTGCGACTGAATATAGCCGCAGCAGCTACAGTCACGAGAATGGTGGAAGATAAATCGTCTCAGTCACGCAGATGGTGAGAGACTGCTGAGAGACTGGTGAGAGACTAGTGATCAGTCCCGTGCGATTCCTGCTGTAGGTATATAGAAGCTGGACGTTGTTTCCGCTTCCCCCGTTTGGTCTTCACTGTGGCTTTGGCGAGTACCTTTACTTTCACGGCATTCCTGGGTGGCATCTTGTCGATTTGTCACTTCGAAGTTTAGCGTAGAAGACGAGGAGGACATCTGCGCGCTTGTCTAAACTTCACTCAGTCCATGTGCTTTGGATAAGCCGTTAAAGCGAACGCACACCGAGACGCTTTGGAACAGTTTCACCACATTTCTGTGATGCACACGCTTCACAGAACCCATTAACCTGCTAAAAAGAGCCACGTTTGTTCTCTCTCTCCTACAACACAGACTTGCGTGTTTTATTTTATTTTTGATCAATGGATAAATCATGTGTTTAAAGCACTGCACGGTTTGAGAACAGCCTTTGAAGTGAGGTTACGCAGCGTGTAATGTTAGCCTGGCAAATGGCGCGTTGCGTTCTGCACCGCCACAGAGTTAACCATTTCAGACAGTACCGGACTGTCACGTTCACTTCGTGTCTGAGAGTTCAGCGAGCTCCACAGAGCGCTCCCTCCCTTAAGTCAGACAGAAGCTGGTCACTTCCCTGGAGCAGGGCGTGAGCTCTTGCTGAGCTTGGTGCGTAAAAGCACTGGTGCGCTAATGCCCCCAGCCATGTGTGGGGCGGCCAACATCGTGCACCGCGGGCCCAGTTTATTAATGTTTTTCCCAAAAAAAGGAACGCCAAGTCGCGTCAACTAAACAGGCCCCTTTTAATTTTACACCAGTTTCAGTTGTTTTAATGCGCTGAGGTGTCCGAGTCCGACCTGAGCCCGAAAAAAAGTTCAAAATATTTGTCCGAGCCCGACCGAATCCGTGGGGTTCTGTCGGACTTTGGTCGGGTTGCAGCACTCTAATCCGCATCACTGCCCGCAATCAATGTCTGTGACCCGTAAAAAACATTCGCTCACCAGCCGCTCACCATTCGCTTTCTTCCTTGCACCACTCGCATTTGGACACTATCCAAATCAACCACATCCAGTCGCAGCCCGTACTCTATTGTGACTGTGACTGCGATTTCTTAAAAGTCTACTTTGCGATCTTTGCAGCTGATGGCAATTTCAATTTTGGCGCAGAACAAATGGAGGACAAAATCTCTGCAGTCAATGCTCCAATTGTGACAGGCCCTTTAGACATCTCAAAAGAGTCATATTAGCTGAACATGGAGACTTTGACACTCTAATAAGAGTGAGAATTTGCAGAGAAAAATGTAGACAAACCAAAACAACCTTTATCAGAGTGTCTCGTACATTGCATTCTTCCTCTTAGGCCATGTTTTCACAGGACAGCACATCATTTTAACTACTCTGGACCCACTGATGCACTTATCTCTATCTTGCTTTGCATCCATTTGAGCTTGCCTCTGGCTCTTTGGTGAGTGTCTCCGTCTGACAAGTACTCTCTCGTCTAGACGTTCGTGGACCACAACATTTTAATGATGTCACAGACCTCCAACACTCTGCTTTTTATATATAATTCTAAAGGACACTTCCTTTACCATGGACAGTCTACAACCTTCTAGGCAATCATCTATGAACGATTTGAAGCTGCATTTGAAGCTACATTTGAGCTACATGCCATTTCTCTATCGGATTATTGGAGAGAAGAGATGAGTCCAAGAGGCCTCTGGCTAAACACATTTCCTCCGTTTGGCAAAGACAACCCAGAGTTTAAAAATAAATGGGAAGAGTTACTCAATAAATGCTCACTAAATCTTATGCTGTTGTTAATCGAGGAAGCCAAGACGGAATTACATCAACAAACTGAAGAAGCAAGATGTGCTGTTTTTGGCACGCAGGCTGACAGGGATAACGTAGCCCTTCCGGAGAATAACATTCGTGTGAACATGGAGGAACTATCAAAAACGCTTAAACATATGAAAAGTTTAAAAGGGATCAAACAGATTAGATAGAAGGCACTGTGTACTCCTGGCAGAGACGGACATCTTGCTCGGCTGGCAGTCGGGTGTCTTTTAGCCCATCGAGCAGTGCCACTACCAGTGACGACGATGAAGCATCCACACTGCTTATATCAAACTTGTGTCTGAATAGGCAGGTTATCACTGTAATCCAATGACATTTCATCACAATCCGACAATTATTCAGCTTAATAAATCCTCTCAAGACCAATGACAACCACCCAATGCCTGCGATCTGCCAATGTTTTCAATTAAACCGAGGGTGCCGCCATTTTGATTTGTGACGTAACACCAGAGAGCCCAATAGGCTAGAATACGGCCCAATTTCAATTCTCCACCTTTGCTCTTTGCCCTTTCCCTCCATTTTATGCGTTCAGAGGAGACGAAGGGGTGTCTGTTTAGCGGCTTTTCAGATGTTAAGACTGGCGAAATGAATTCATGAACATCATCAATAAGAACTTTTACAACATGCATAAAGTTATAGGACGTTGTTTGTGACTTTGTCATATGGAGGGACGATAGTTTTGTATTTCATTTCAACATTTCGAGACGTATATTGTCATAAGTTGCGAGGTCGAGTGCCTCGCTGCTGTGCTCGAGGTAGACCTGCCTGCAGCCGTGCTCTGAGCCCCATGGCCGAACGGAGTCTGCCGCTATCTGTTCCCTGCACTGAACCCCAGGTCTAAGCAGAGTCTGTTGCTAACTATCCCCAATCTGAGCCCCATGGCCGAGCAGAGTCTGCCGCTATCTGATCCCTGCACTGAACCCCAGGTCTAAGCAGAGTCTGTTGCTAACTATCCCCAATCTGAGCCCCATGGCTGAGAAGAGTCTGTTGCGACTCGCTATCAAACCGCTCTAAGCCCGGCTGGAGCCGAGTGGAGTCTGGCGCTAACTATCCCCATGGCTAAGCTCCTGATCATGTTTTAACTACTCTGGTCCCACTGTCGTACTCAACTCTATCTTGCTTTACAAATAAACCTTTACTGTACAACTTGACAACTAAAATCTGCTTTCGGTGCCAAAGTTCAAGTGCGGCATTGATAAGGGAACAAGCAAACAAGCGGATCGATGTTATGTCACAGCAGACGGGACGACCTTTGCCTGGACAGACAGATAACACAGCCGCCTTTCTCCCACTCTTTCTCTTTGAGCTGTTTCCTCGTTTTCGTGTTCTTTATGGGAGTCTTTGTGGTTTCATTGGCGCAATAAAAGCCCACAGTTTGTGCAGTGGAGGGTGGCATGTCGTAGAACCACTGAGGGGGAGATAAGGGGATGCTTGCCCTGCCCCTGTGTGCCAGTCAGGTTGGGCAAAACCGGGCAAGTGCCAGCTTGATTGGGTTTTTCAGAGTCCTAAAATGGTGAATACTGCACTAAATCAGAATATTGTGTTAAAAAGTCAGATCTCAAGTCTGATCTGGTCTTGGATGTGGAGTTTGCATGTTCTCCCCGTGTTTGCATAGGTTTTCTCCGGGTACATGTACAATAGGCCAGGATGAATGATGTGTGTAAATGAATGATGGTGGTCAGAGTATATAAATAATCTTCTTCTTCAGTTTAGACAAGAGTTGCATGATGTATGAGGAAACGTGCTAGTCAATAACTCTCTTGAATATTCCACTAACAACATTCATGCATTTACTAGAAATATTGTGTATTATACGGAAAATATTGCATATCCACCTCTTAACCCCTGCCTTAACCAAGTTCATTTTCTCCAGTTTCGTTTGACCTAAATCTAAAACGGAACAGCCTCCAGGCCAGTGTAATGGATCTTTTTCCTTGCTTTGCCATCACTTTTTTGCCATTTTTTCCCCCTCGCTTATTTGTTGGGTTTTCATTGCATTTTCCGCCACATTTTCATCGCTTTTTTTTCTGTTGCTTTTATTGTTGCTTTTTCGTCACTTTATCACTTTTTATTACGTTTCTGTTGCTCTTTTTTGATGCATTTTCGTCACACATTTTTGCCACTTTTTTCCATCGCTTTTTCGGCACGTTTTTCTCGCCCTTTTGTTGCACTTTCATCCTTGTTTTTGTCTCGTTTGTGTCGCTACTTTGACGCTTTCTTCAAGAAGCTTTTAGATTTGGGTAATGCCACACTGGAGACAATGTGCTCGGTTAAGATGGGGTTAAAGAGGTTAAAAGGGAACGTACTGGACTGTCCCATTAAACCAAAGAATGTGTGTGGCTTCTTGACGTATGGCTCTTGCTTCCCCTAGTATTGCGATGATATTGTATTCTTCAGTCCTAGTTTAAACTCTGTTCCCTTTCTCTATCATGCATTTCCAGCAACTAAGATAAGATATGAGATAAGATACGCCTTTACTGATCTCACAATGGAGACATTTACTTGTTACATTCAGCTCTAGGTGTGCACATAGGCAGGAAAAGTGAATAAAATAAAAATAATTAAATGGTAAATAGTGGTATGTCTGTGTAAGTTAATTTACACTGCCTACTCTGCCTACCAGTGCAGAAGGAAAGACCAAAGAGGAACAACATGTCCAGAGAGCCCTCTCAGACTGTGGCTATCCTAACTGGTCTTTCACTAAAGCACAAAGAGCAGGAGGACCCAAAGAGCAGGACAGACAGACTACAGAGCCCAGAAGAAAGGGAGTTGCAGTGCCATATGTATCCGGGGTATCAGAGAAACTTCAGAGAATCTTTAGGCAGCACAGGATTCCAGTGTACCACAAACCTGTGAACACACGGAGACAAAAATTAGTTCATCCCAAAGACAAAACTCCGAGCCACAAACAAAGCAATTTGGTTTATTCTATTCGATGCAAAGAAGAAGAATGCAAAGAACATTATATTGGAGAAACCAAACAAGTCTTACAGAAGAGACTTTATCAACACCGAAGAGAAAGCACAAGCGGCCCTCGGCTGTGCACCTTCAC
This sequence comes from Neogobius melanostomus, assembly GCA_007210695.1. NCBI lineage: Eukaryota > Metazoa > Chordata > Actinopteri > Gobiiformes > Gobiidae > Neogobius > Neogobius melanostomus. The sequence goes on from VHKM01000386.1 coordinate 4,801,650, forward strand.
CTTAAAGCCTCCAATCACTCCTTTGAGGACGGGGAGGTCAAAATTCTAGCTAAAGAAGAACGTTGGTTTGAAAGAGGAGTAAAAGAAGCTATTTTTGTCAGAAAAGAAAATCCCTCCATGAACCAAAATGGTGGACTCAGATTTAATCTTTCTGCTTTTTACTCCAATCTGCTTCGGGGAAAACCGACAGGACACGGCCAGTCCAAGAAGACGATACCTCAGCTAACAAAAGAACAATAGGCAGGTAATTAGCAGTGATCAGCCATGAATAGGACAGGACTGACCGATACTGGGGTGAGCAGGTCATTACAGACGCTCTACTTCAAAGGTGTTTACCCACAGGTGAGAGTAGCTGTGATTAGAGGGGAGGAGCCGGGCCAACCCCAACTCCTCCCAACTGGTCTTTAAATGGTAAATGGTAAATGGACTCAACTTATATAGCGCTTTTCCACCTACATTAGGCACTCAAAGCGCTTTACAGCAAGGATCAACTCACCCATTCACACTGTCATTCATACACCAGTGTACGCAGACACTGGAGGCAACTAGGGTGAAGTGTCTTGCCCAAGGACACGACGACAGTGTGCATTTGCGGGAGCTGGGATTCGATCCCATGACCTTCCGATCACGAGACGACCCGCTCTACCACCTTTATCTACGCTGCGTGCTGAGCGTAACTTTGTTCACTGACGAAGCCTTTTGGATGAGAGGCGAAACGTTTGGAGACCTCAACTACCGAGTACAGAAGATGACTCAAGTACCTTCATTGAAGATAAATAGTGGCATCTTATAGTAAACAGCAACTATTTGAGCGGTGTTGCTGCAAAACCGACTTCAAACGTCCAAAAATACAGTATGTCAAGTAGTATCTTACTTTCAAGTTAATTTGCAAAAGCAGATATCTCTACTGTACTCTACAGACAAGTAACTTTATATTTGTATGGCACTGAAACAGACCCGGCACTGAAACAGACCCGGTAATGAAAATATTGCCATGTAAAGAGAAATTTGCAATCATACGTTGAGTTATTTCACTGGTACTTACCTGTTTTTGCAAATGAACTCTTTATATGTCTCATTTGTCTTCATGAAAAAGGTAGAGGAAGTTAGTTGCAGTGCAAGTGATAGTATTAGTAATTGTCCCCTCCTGCCATAATCTGCTTCTTGTCTAGCAAAGCAATGGGGTGGGGTTAAGCGTCGCATTGTGGGAGGGGTGAGAAAAAAGAAGTGAGTGAAGTGTTCATAGCAGCAGAGGCACACGCGCAGCTGCAGCCCAGAGCCAACAGACGGGAGGAAGTCCGATAAACACTGTGCGTGTGGGAAATGTCTGAGGAAATTTGGGTTTAGAGCGGAACTGCTGCAAGGCCTCCCGCAGAAATGAATGGGGAGACGACCAGCCAACCCAGATATGTCTCAACCTTCAAGATGCACTTCAAGGCGCCCGCTGCCAGCTCCCCGTCGGGCTCCAGGAGCGGGGCCAAACCCACGCAGATGTGCAACAATGTCACAAACACAGGTAAGGGACTCTGAACAGTAAACTATAATGAGTTATTGGATATACAGTGGGGTGGGAAAAAAGTATTTGGTCAGTTCCCCATAGACTTTCTATTAGATTTCGGCCAAATACTTTTTCCCCCCACTGTAGCCTGATGTGCAGCAAAGGCTGTTTATAAAGTGACATTATTTGTTAGCAATTTATTTAATCTGAATAATCGTAATTTTGCGTATCTTAAGGCGCATGTGTGTGTGTATAAGTAGACTTGCCTTACCTTATGGAAGTATGTGCAACAACTTGTTCAGTTTAATAAGGGGTGGAATACAAATGTATGACAGCTTTGTTGTACCTTAAAAATTGTAACTCTAGGCGACAAAATCTTCTTGAGCTAAGAAGAAGCATGCACGTTTTAAAAATGTGACAAAAAGGTTGCATTTGTAGTGGTTGTTACGTAAAGCCACTTTTCTCTGTATTATTTGAAAACCCTTATTTAAAACTTGTTGACAATATTGGTCATTAACTCATCTGAGTATTTCACTGCAGGTTTATTAATCTGTAATAATCTTTTTTTTTTAGCTGGAAACAAGATCATTTTTTACTTTTATGACACATGTTTGAAGATAACAATACTTAAATTGCTTGAGGTTCAATTGTAATAAAACAACAACATGTTAATCCACTTTATTGTTGTCTCCTACAGTAGTTGAGAACCTCTGTGATGGAGACTAGTAAACAGGCACTTCATAAGGAATCCAAAATATCAATAAGATTTCATATAAACTGCACTTGCCCCATTTACTACCACAGTGGTATTTCATGTTGCAGTTTTTCTGACATGTATTGCAATAGTGATTATATTTGTGATGTATAACATGCACATTTTGTATCATGTCTGTTGAGGTTTAGCTCGTTTTACATGTTGCATTTGGCACAGTTACTTCTCTATATACTGAACTCCATTACCAAAATAACTACAGTGTTTGGGATTTGTTCAGTTAAAACAGAAACATTTCTTGCTCAAGTTTATGGCAGGTTAAAGTTCCCGGTCGTTCACCCTTTCACCTCTGCAGTGCTGGAGTCAATTGGTGTCCATAAAACAACTGCAACAACAACCCAAGTGTAAAGAGTGAATTCTTGTCTGTCACTAAATCACAACAGCTCTCCAATTAGCCACCGTTTGTCAAATCCGTATCTGCCGCCTAAAGCTCCAAGCAGCTGGGAAAGGCTGTGATCTTCTCGAATTCCAGATCTTTTTTTTAACAATTAAAGACCCTGTTTTTGATTTGATTTTTTTTTCCTGCTAGTGTAATTTGTCAATAAAGCGCTGAACTGATGCTAGTGTCACGTGCTAACAGGACATGCTAACAGACTGCTGGCCTCTGATTTGCTGAAGGAGAGAGAACAGCCTTCACTAAAACAGCCATGTTCTATGAGATTTAATATTTTACAACATCACACCGCTGTTGAAAAAGGTGATTTTGCTGATTGTAGCATTTCGTCGCTGTTAGCACAACTTTAGCTGCTGTTAGCATGAAATCCACACGTAGCTTACCTTCATAGGACGTCTATTAGCTGATTCTTTCCTGTAGTTTTTGGCCTGGCACCGCTAAGTAATCTCCATCAAAAGGTGGTATTCGTCTTCAGTGTTTACCTCACGGCCCCTGGCTTTACGTCATTGTCTTCATTGTGCGGGATGCAGCCGGCCAGGCAGCGGCCATGTGCTGTTTGTTGTGGAAACAGAGGTAGGCCTACAACCGTTTTGTGACAGTTCTCTTCCTCGTCAAAAGTACAGGGGCCAAACCTCCTATTTTTTGCCCAAAGTAAAGCCCCACTTTCCAAATCCCAATGTTGTGCATCATATTTAACAATGGGTTTTGGGGGAAATTTGAAAAGAATTGACAACATTTTCTGCATTTTACACACTGGTATTTGATCTCTGATGTGTGTAATGATCTTTCTCAAAATCATCTTCTTCAAGACGTTTTACGCTAGAGGGACGGATTTTGCCCCTGGATCTGACGTTGCCTACCCCCCCGGTGAAGAGTATGATCGCGTACTGAGTCCTAAACCGTGCTGAACAGATGCTCGCTTCATAGAAAACTACATTAAAGTAACAGTAAAGCTCCCTGAAAGTATTATAATGTCATCAAAAACAGTCTGTGGCAGTCTGATTAAGTTCCTTTAGTCTTTCACTTGATTCACCGCTTAACCCACACGTGAACCGAGCACATTTTCTCCAGTTTGGCTTTACCCACATTTAAAAGTGTCGTGAAAAAGCGTCAGAATAGCAATGAAAATAAGACATAAGTGAGGATGAAAACGCAATGAAAAAACATCACAAAATCAATGAAAAAGTGACAAAACCATGACAAAAATGTAACAAAAAAGTTACAAAAAAGCAACAAAAATGTGACGACGTGGTAACAATGCGGTCATGGCTGTCAAATTAGGAGTTACACTGGCTCATAGGCAAGAAGCTTTCAGATTTGGGTAGAAGCGAACTTAAGGTTACAAAAAGTTAAATCGTAATTTTTTTTTTTTACTCATAACAGATAGTTTTCATAGTTTTATTTTTGCTCTGTTGCGCTGGTCACAGGAGCGTAAAGGGAAATTGTGCTCCCTCTGCTGGCGTTTTGTATAAATACATTTGTGTAAATCGGGGTATTTTAGACACATTGACTATTGCGCAAAATACTCAGGCAAATGTAGAAATAGGTTATGAAAGTCTAAATAAAGAATGATATTGTACTTTCAACATTTGAATACTGTACATTTTTAGGCTTCTCTAACCACCTCCATGTTGGTGTTTTCGTTGCAATGAGCTCATGTGATAGCATCTACAGACAAGTTTAGACAGGGCCACGAGCATGTTTAACAAATTAGTTCTCTGGAAAAACATGAGGTTAAGTTGTGTCAGGAGTTTATTGCATTTTAAGGTTTGTTTTCCTGCTGCCTGCTTGGCCAAAGCCTCACGGGACTTAAACACAATTTGTTTTCTAATTTAGAGTTACTGTATGGACCATTTCTTTTACTCTTGTTAATTGTCAACTCCCATAATAGCACATTTCAGGATCATTATGTATTGCTTATGCACAATGGTGTTGGTAAGTTACCCCCATAGCCACAGCTGCCCTGGGACAATCTGACAGCCAGGTCCATCCCAATGTTTTTAGTTATTTTTCCCAACAACTCCTGCACAGTCCGGACAAAATTTTAATAATTCAGCTTTAATTCAACCAGGAAAGTTCCACTGAGATTCAGGATGGATTTTCCAGGGGAGTCATTGCTCCAGATGGGACCCTATACGCACGTTGAATGTTATTGTTTACTGTCGGTGATCCCGCACATGCGCACTACGCCCGAGGGCAAAAGGCACACTGCTCCACACTGCTCCACAATCAATATCTCGAACAACATTTTAAGACATCCACCGGCAAAACAGTCGCTTGGCAGACCATCTAACAAATTTAAACTGAAAGAGTCAACTAATTTGGAGCATCTTTGTGCCTAGGATTACGAGCTAGTGCACTAATCGGACTGCTGCAAGCGAAAAGCCCATTTCATCCGTGCCAAATACTACAAACACAACGTCATAAAAAAAAAAGCTTAAAGCAGTACTAAGTAACTCTTGCCCCTAGAGGCCATAAGCGCAACTGCAGGTGTCTTAGCAAGTTACGATTTTTTAACTTATTAAATGTCTTGGAGAGTAAATACTACGCTGACAGAAAAGGTGAAGGGAGAGAGGGGTGTTGTACATCCAGTTATACAATGGGAATATTATTTTTCACTCAAACTTGGCTGTAAATACTGTTTAAAGTGGCGCTAGCCCGCAGTTAGCTTTGCCCGTTAGCCTGTTAGCTTCTTCTCCGTGATTCTATTAGTGTGTATTGGTTGCTCCGCCCCGGTGGCAGTCAAGTTGCAATTGTGGTTTTCTGGCCAGAGACACCAGGGGGAGATGACAGACCCCCCAATCATCCCATTAACACTTGTATTACCCCCACAGGGACTACGGAAAGGATTTATTAAGGTAAACACGTTACTTAGTACTGCTTTAAGCTTAAACTATAGTCTAGTTATTGTTAATACTTAAGTATACATTTTCGCCTAAACCAGTTTAACAATTCCATTTAGGCTATTAATTTATTATCATAATCAGCACTTAAATATCATTAGCTAATTTATAATGGAGAACGAAAGCCTGTGCTCCTTTTGCTCCTTCCTTTTGCCCTCCAGTCGGCGCGAGACAGAGGCAAAATCCACACAGAAAAGCCCGAACCTGGCTCAGGAATCAAACCTTCAACCTTTTTTTTTTTCTGTGAGGCAGGAGTGCGATGCTCCATTGTCACTAAGTCTCTAAACAAATCTTGGAATACAGAGCTGTGGGAATAAACACTATCCTGTAATCTCAGAAATTATATCTGGTTGTAGCCGCTTTGACTCACATGAGAAGGAAAGATCATGTCAGAAACCTTTAGTATGACTTTTCCAGGTAATTATTCTCACATCTTCAGCGTCATACAGTATTTTAATTAAAGCCTAATGTTGGTTCATCCCATTATGCTAATAAGACCTGAACAAAAAGAACAAATGCTGTACAGACCATTATGCATTTTTTCATAAGAGGAATTAGTATTGTTTTTGGACTATACTTACCAATGCCTGCTTTACATGGCATATTACAATGGTGCGTAGGGGAAGTGGTGCAAGTCAGCAAAACCACATGTTTCCACTGTGGCCCATACATTTTGTTTCAACATTTCTGAGCAGTTCAGATTGAGTTCTTATGACAGTGGCTCAGGCACTGGTGGCTGATGGTCAAGCCCCGCCACGGCCAGCACATACTGGATTGTGTCCCTTGGATAGACACTCAGATTGTCTGCATGAATAGTGTATGAGTGAGAGAAGGCTATTTGCACAGCTCAGGGGCCACGTCTGTCAGTCAGCCTCACTCAAGTTGTCAGGAAATTGACATGCAAAGTGCAACCTCATAAAAATGCTTGACTTTCCAATTACCACCAGGCCTAGATCAAGATCAAATTAGGGTGCTAAACAGGGTGTAAAAGGCTCTGACACTTTGACACTACAGTCGTGCTCAAAGGTTTACATACCCTGGCAGAATTTGGCCTTGTTGACAACAAAAAAGTGCACCATACCTACTGTGAAATATGGAGGTGTTTCGCTGATGCCACTGGCTCCAGTAGAATAAAGTGAAGGTCCTGTTTGTAGTGATTATTTGTCAACAAAAAAGGAAACTCAAAACTGCGACATACGCAAACTTAGGACTTAACTCAAATACACACTTTAGACGCACCATAGATTTTGGTTTTACGCAGCAGCATTCCAAAGAGTGCAATGTCCAAACAAACTTTAAGTTTCAAAAGGTTTATTTTGAAGGCAAACAGCAAGGTATCATATGCAAGGCCTACTTGCTGCCTCTCCTACTCTACTGGTAAAAAACCATTAGCCCACTCAGGTGCGTTCTGGACTGTGTACGTTACTCCCCTATATCCCCTAGGTGCGCAATGATAGAATAACCAAACAAAAAATAAATAAACGAATTACAATTTACTTAGCATATTGAAGAATATATTATAAAAAGAAAACATACTTAAGAAACCAAAAATAGTGTACTAGAAAATACACAACTCAAAATGTGTAACTAATAAACAAAAAGTGAATTTAATTTTAACTTTAAAACAAAAAACTGACAAATAGCTCCTACACCGTTAGTGGCCATCACAGTCCCCTGGCCTCAATATCATTGAACCACTGTGGGGAGAGCTCAAACGTGCAGTTCATGCAAAACAGCCCAGGAATTTACAAGAACTGGAGGCTTTTTGCCAAAAAGAATGGGCCGCTTTACCATCAGAAAAAATTAAAGAACCTCCACAACTACCACAAAAGACTCTAAGCTGTCACTGATGTTAAAGGGGACAATACACAGTATTAAAAACTGGGGTATGTAAACTTTTACTTTTGATACTCTCTTTTTTTCATTATGATTTAAAAATAGCAAACTCAGTTGTTTCACACAACCACTAACTATGAGTGAAAAAAAAAGTTTCATGTTTTCTTTCATATTCTTTTAAAATAGTCAAAACAAAATCTAAAATTCTGACAGGGTATGTAAACTTTTGAGCACGACTGTACTTGTTGCAAATGCTAGATTCATGTTGGAATCGAGATTATAATATTTGAGGTTGTATTTTTGCGACTTGTTAACAATTGTCTTTCTTACTCGATGCTGTGCTGGCTGTTGCAAATTGGATAGTATAAAAATGATATGTCTCTGGCAGTGGGTTTCCTTTCACAGCCAATAGTTTCTGTTAAAATGAATCAAACCCACACTTCGGCTTCACTAAACAGACGTGTTGCAAACATGCCTCGAGTCTCATTTCCTCCTCCACAGTTCACTCTTCAAATATTCACAGAGAAGCCAAAATAAATTTGAACTCAACCCAGAATAATTACATTTCTAAAGCATACATGACATTTGTAATTGTAATAGAGCAGTGCAATACCTCACGTAAAGTAAGAGTTATAGCACAAGCTAATTTTTGCTCTGCGTGTAACATTTGAAAGTAGAGTGAAGTGCTAAGTGTGAAAGAGGTGTGAAAAAGCTCTGGGCAAAAGTCCTGCCCATTTTCTATGTCAACTTCACTGTTGGTGGGGACTAGTCATAGCAACAGCAATATCAGCCATAACATTATGACTAAGTGAATAACAGATTATATCTTCAGTTTAGCGCCTGGTAGTATACTGTAGGTGAAATCAAGCAAACGTGAGCATCTTATAAGGATTTAACCTCTTACCCTTCACCGGAACAGAGCACATTTTCTCAAGTTTGGCTTTACCCAAATCTAAAAGCTTCAAAATAGCGACGTAAACGAGGAAGAAAAAGCAACAAAAATCGGACACAAAAGTAACAAAAACGCAATGAAAAAGCCATGAAAAAAGACACAAAGTAGCAACAATAGAGTAACAAAATGTGGCGTAACCAAGACAACAAAGCTTGGAAAAAAAACAATGAAAAGGCAACAAAACATGACAAAAAAAATACAAAACACTACAAAACCATGACCAAAAAAACGACAAAAAAGTGACAAAACACAACAGAAAAAACGACAATAAAGCAACAAAAACACTACAAAAAAGTGACAAAAACATAACAGAAACTACAAAAAAGTGACCAGAAAAGCGACAAAAACAGGACAAAAAAGTAACACAAATGACAAAAACCAACAAAAACACGTAAAATATGGGCCAAAAATTGACAAAAAAATGACAAAAAAAACTACGAAAACACGACAAAAAATGCTTAATAATGTGACATGTAGGTCTTAGCTTTCAAATGAGGTACTACACTGTTGCTCTCCAGTCGAGAAGTTTTAGATTTGGGTAAAGTCAAACTGAAGAAAATGTGCTCAGTTAAGGTGGGGGGTAAGAGGTTAAATAAACAAACTGTGTCTGCTGTGGTCAGTATCTGTCAAATCTGACCTTAAAATAGTTAGTAAACTGGAGACCGGTGACACATGCGAGTGGAGAGGAGTCACTGTTTGTCATTGTTATTGAAAACCATATGTCATAATCACTCAGGAATGTTGTTTTGAAGAAGACCTCAGGCGTAATTGTCATCTCTCGGTCGGCTGCCATTCAAGTGAAAGTGTTAAGCTTTGTTGAACATGAGTGTAGCCAGTTTAGCAACAATTGCTTTCTCTTCCGTCTCCTCTCCCTCACACCATCCAACTGCAGCACCGGTTCAATTTCAAACTGACTCCGATAATTATGCATATTTTAGTCCGTCTTCCTCTTTCGCACTCAAAATGCCAGGCCGATATACAACACACGGAGTAATCCATGAATGTTTTAAGACAGAGTTGTTTGTTTGTTCAGAGTTAAGTTGACTTCATTGTTCCCTGGCCTTGGCTCATGCTCCAAAATTGTGCAATAGTTTCTGTTGAAATTAATCAAACCCGCCCCACGCTTCACTTAACAGATGTGCTCCAAGTCTCTTCCTCCCCTGCGTTTAGCTCTTCGAATATTCCCAGAGAAGCCAAAATAAATGTGTGCATTGATGAAAACAATTGCTGCCTTATACAGCCTTTTTTTTTTAAACAAGACTAGAACAAACATGCTCACAAGATTTGCACCTCAGTATCCCCTCTCTTGTGTTTTTAGCCTGTTCCGGCGTGGGACGACCCGAGCCCCCGGTGTTCGTCCGCCCCTTGTGGACTGCAGCGTGGACGAGGGAGCGGACTTCACCCTGAGCGGGACAGTCCGAGGGAGCCAGCCCTTGAGAGTGTCCTGGATGCACAATGGTGAGGGAGTAACGAAGGACACTGTCGAACAAAGCCATTTCAGAATCAGGGTCTAAAGCAGGGGTGCCCAAAGTGGGGCCCGCGGGCCAAATTTGGCCCGCCGAAACAATTCTGTTGGCCCGCCATAGAGTGACCTACTTTTGCGCCACATCTGGTTAACTCTCTCCCATTCATTCTCAACGGTAAATATGGATACAGTACACTTTTTGGCCACCAGCGTCAAATTGGGGGCGCTGTTTCACTTCTTTCGAAAAGTTAAGGAACACTGTTGTGGTGTCTTGGTGTTTCTCACAGAGCGTTGTAGCATCAACTTTCACAGTTTTCCAACTCTCACTGCAAAGTTTGTTGACATCAACATAGGTACTTGTTAAAAATGGATTTATAAAAGAATTATTGCTGAACTGACACTTTCAAAATTATCTAATATGGCATTTTCTTTGAGTTAACAAATGAATGAGGTAGAGTCACTGTAGGTGCTGTAGATACAGGTGTTGTTGTTGTTTACATTTTGCACTATATTGCTACAATTGTTGATTTTGTTCTACTAAGTCTGCCATAGTTAACATTTGTTTTAATATAGCATGTTATTTGCATAGATATAATGAAATGCTAATATATACCGAAAAATAAAGTAACTATTATTATATGCAGTTATATGTGTTTCACGCTTGACATCGCCGTGTTTGGCCCGCGACCCACAGACACTTTTTCATTTTGGCCCTCGGAGACAAAAAGTTTAGGCACCCCTGGTCTAAAGACTTTGACCTAAGAAGGATGAAATCAAGAACAAATCAGGAATCAATACACGAGATCCAGACCAAACCAATAAACCGAAAAAGCATTGGGGTCTAAAAACGAAACATTTCATTGCTGGGAAATGAATTTTACCTCAGTCCTACCCTGGTTAAAACTTCAGATTGATGCAAAACCACTGCTAATTCCTGGTTTAATCTTTGCCTACAATGACAAGTCAAAACCGAACACCATATCTCATGATGCGTGGGAGGAAAAGGTAAATATAGACAAATGTTTTCAATTATTTTCTTTTAAAGGAGAGGTTCTGGCTGAAGGTTTGATTAAACAGTGTATTATTAAAAAAAAAAAAACTTTGAGTGTTTGTATAGAGTTGGTTGATGGAGCATAACTTTTGGATTTTTATCTTCAATGAAGGTTCTTGAGTCATCTTCTGTACTCTGTAGTTGAAGTGTGGAACGTTTCGCCTCTCATCCAAAAGGCTTCGTCATCCCTCCATGAACAGGAATGGAGGAGATTTCACCTGTCTCCACTGTACAGGAACCTCCATGCTTGGCCAGCCAGATGCTCCACCTTTCTGTTCAAAAGAAGAACCGTCTGGGCAGCCAATCATTTTCCGATTTTACCCATATCGGTCCAATCACGCACAGAGAGGCGGAAGTTCATCGCATCAAGAGAGGGAAGCCGTCACCGCACTCTTCCAAAACATTAAAGATGGCGGCGCGGCGACTGATACACTGTTTTCTTCTGCTCTTGTGTCTGTTTTAAATCATTTGTAAATATAAAATCACTAAAACCGGAGCAAGAAACAGCGTTGGAAGCGTTCCTCGTGAAGAAGGACGGTTTGGAAAAGGCTTCCTGTCGCTTGCTCCTGCGACGTATCCAGCGTTTCTCTAATTGGTTGAGCCCGTCTGTCAATCGCTCCCAGACTACATCTTTGGAAAATCTTTGAAAAAGCATGTAGTTTGACACCCCAGGCCTGGAGCGCTCTGTCATGTTTTTTTTTTTTTTTGCGATTTGTAATTTTATTTTATTTTTTAAGGACACATAGAAAAAACAAACAAAACAAATTCCTACATAGAACAAACAAACACATGGTGTAAATTGAGACAAAGACAACAATAGAAACAACAACAACAACAACAAAAAACACACACATAAACAATAATAATAATAATAAAAACATTTTTTTTTTATTAAAAAAAAAAGATAAATAACTCACGCCCACTTTTCTATATAATGTCATATACACACATACAGTCATATACCATCATAATGCCTCTCAAGCTTAAGGTTGCTACTATAAGCATACTCCTCTGTGATTGTAGTTATGTAGATTATAGATTTTTATTTTTCCATTTTTTATTCCTTTGTTGTTTGTCATTAGTCTTTTCTTGCCAGTGACAAATTAGATGATGGTCAGAAGACGATCACATCAGTCGTCTCCTGTGCAAAGCACAGAAGACGACTCGGTAGCCTTCATTGAAGATTTTGTAAACTTACATTACTAGATCTTTCTTTATGTGAGTTATAATAATAATTAATAATTAATTAGATCAAAGTTTGGATTCCACCCTAGTGTGAATATTTTGAGGTTGAGTAGCAACCTGATCTGGCAACCAGAGGGCAAAATCGTCCTGGTGACACCAGATATGGGAGAGCTTGAGAAGCATTGTTCCTGTAGATTTTAAAACAGGTAAACAGTTATCAATAACAATGTTCATTGTATAGACTTAAAAGTTCAGTAAGATCAATCAAAGCTAGTTGGAGTGCCAGACACTAGGGTCACCTGGGTTGCAGTGAACGATTACGCGACTAATTGCCAGATATATGTTGCAAAAAACAGTCCCATTTCAGCTTATATTCTTCTCCCTTGCCTAGTTGAAAATAAGATATGCGCTCGTATGCTGCTACTATAGATAGTGAGTTGTACCAGTCTGCAACAGTTGGTGTATACTGTGACTTCCATTGTTGAGCTAAGAGTTTCCTAGCAACCATCAGTGCAGTCTGAACTAATTCCATCTTAGAGATTAGTCCTCTTACAGTTGATGAATCACCCAAAATAAAGCACAGAATGGAATTTGATACTTAACAACAGAGATGATAGATTTATGTAGCGCTCTGTCATGTTAATGAGGCTGAAACTCGGCCAAGGACAGATCAATAGGCAGGTAATTAGCAGTGTTGCAGAGGGGAGGGACTGAGCCAAGCTAAACTCCATCCAGGGCAAAACCCGGTCTGACCAGGTGTAAGTTTTGGGACCAACCTAATGTGACGTGAACAGACCTCTGATTGGCATACGAGAGAGTTGACAGCCCTCACTATTGACACGCAGGTCATTCGGATTTAATATTTCACAACATCATACAGCTAAAAGGGGATTTTGCCGATTTTAGCATTTAGCCACGTTAGCTGCCAGCTGGTGTTAGAATAACATTTGCAAGTTTCTTACATTCATAGCTCGTATTTTAGCTGTTTCTTTTCTGTTTTATAACCCTTAGCCAGAAGGCATCATTTGTCCACATTTGTTCTCATTGCGGCTTACAAAAATGTAATGATGATCTGTACAGCGTGCTCCTCTGTGGGGGAACCGCCCACAACAAATGTGGGTGTGTCGTCGTGTGGAAAGGAAGCGTGTGCTGGGTAGAGTCGATACATGCACGTAGATCGTGGATTACATGGAACAATGGCTCTTGTGGTCTATATCTGGGCTGCCGGCTGAGATGAAACTTTAGTGCGGCACCTTTTGGATGAGAGGCGAAACGTTCGACACTTCAACTACACAGCACAGAAGATGACTCAAGAACCTTCATTGAAGATGGACAACTCCTGTACGACTGAGAGCCTACACAGACATTTTGGATTTGTACTCGTATCTTTCATTATCGTCTCCTCGCTCATTGATCTGTTGGTTGTGTTCAGGTAATGCGGCTCGTTTCGGTCGGTCTTCTGTGGACGGGGCAGAGGTGAAGTTCGCGGTGCGGGAGTGTTTACCGGAGGATGCAGGAGCCTACACCTGTTTGGTCGAGAACAGCTCAGGGAAGAGCTCCTCCTGTGCCGCCGTCTACGTCAGAGGTACAGTGTTGTTCTATGTCCTTAATGCATTATTCTGTCATTTAATACTAACTTGTATATAATGGAACAAATGCAAAAGCCTTAATTTCATACAAGCAAAATGCAACTGTTGCCAGCAGACTGTGCACGGAGGGGGAAGAGAATCTAGTTTGTGTAGCACTTTTTGCATGAGACAGTTTTTCATTTGCTCCATAGTTGGTGGTGGCTATTGTAGCTATAAAATCAAAGCTGTGGGGTAGACTGACAGGAGAAACATCGGACCCACAGCTCACTGTTTACCATCCAGGTAATAACCAGGCCCATTTCGTCTTATGAGATCTGCAGAGTTTTGGCATTCACAGGGTGGTACGGCCAAGAAGATAATTGAATTAAACTAAAAACAAAAGCTCTTTCCAATTAGCATATGATATGATTTGAAATGCAAATTTGAGCACTGATATGATTAGGCAGACTGAAGCAGTTTCTGGTGGGCTTCACTTCATAACATCAAACATTTTTGAGACAAACTAAATTATTGCTCAGACGTACATATATTATGCATCTTATTATTTTTCACTTACAGGAGCATTACAGCATGGTTTAAAGCTATAAACAAATATAATGTATTTCTTTCAATGTGTGATGAATATTCCTGTATGCTTTGGCACTCCCTTTACTGAAGCTGAAAAGGCCTCACCTTGCGTACATTGCTGCCCGGTTCCCCCCCCAAAAGTCGCCACCTAGATTTAAAGCTACTCTAACCTACCCCGTTTTGCCGGACCAGCAAGGTTGCATTACCACATTGCATCGCTAGATGCGCCACACTCGCAAACAGCAACACATTTTGTGCCGCAGAAGGAGACCGGCGCCGCACCTCCTCACCCTCACATGCCCCCTGCACCATGTAAACACAAGCACATGTAGACAGCGCAAATGTTTGAAGCAGCAGATGCAGCAGTTAGCGGCTAACAGTTTAGCATTATGGCAGACGTTTACAAAAAGATTGTGAACTGATAAACATCAGACCTGCTCTGATGCAGCTGAAATCCTCATGAAATATCCGTTTGTTTAATAATCCAGTATCTACAGGGAGCTGTCAGGTCTTTTTTCTTCTCATGATTACAGCAGCACCGAGAGGCTGTGAGGCGTTCAAGGTTTGCGGGGAAAAAAGGTTCTGCACTGTAAACTTCTAAATGGAAGTATTATATTCTAAATGCCACACACAAAAAAGAGACTGTCATGAAAGTTGCAGTTTAGCAAAGAAATGTGAGTCTCAAAATGTTTACTTTGCTACATATCTTATTTATACGAAAATCTCATTAATCTTGTGTTTCACACAAGATTAATGAGATTTCCTTATCTCATTGAATGCAATCAGAGCAGCGTGTGATCTATGGTGGAGGGGAGTGAGGGGCGTGGGTGACGGGGGAAAGTAGGTGAGGGGAGGGGGTGGTGGAGCAGAGCAGGGTTCACTACTCCACCTACTGATGAAAAAAATTCAAAAAGACATTGCTTAGGGCAGCTTTACAAACTGTTATGATCTGGGGTCTACGTAGGTTCATCACTTTATCCCAAAGCATGAGATCAGCTGACTATCTGAACATCCTGAATGACCAGGTTATTTCATCATTGGATATTCCAATGCCAGGGTTGATCGGGCTCACATTGTGAAAGGTTTAGGTTAAGCATGAGACGACATTTTCACACATGGATTGACCGCCACAGAGTCCATTGACCCCATTGACAATCTTTGGGATGTGCTGGAGACGGCAACTTTTTGGTCAGGCGGTGTACAATGTCATAATTATATACAGTATGTACATCGACATTACGCGAGCTTTATTCACGCTAATGGTCTGTTCTCTCTTCCTATTTTCTCCTAATCACTGACACCGAACCAGACTTTGAAACAATCTGCAACCCCAAACAGCAAGCCTCAAAAACTCTCACTTCCCCGACCGAGTGCATCATGGGATATGAAGCCTCCCCATTTTCTCCCACAGACAAGATCCTGAAGTCTCCAATGTGCACCTCGCCGACCGTCTCCAGCCCAGTGACATCTCCGAGAGGTAAGAGGTTTCAGCCTAACTGCCTTCTGCCATGACAAAGATGAATCCCGGTGAGCACCAGCAAAGCCAAACTTTTGACCACAACGAAGCACACAGTTATATCAGAAACAGTATTCCTATTAACTTATCTCTAATTGGTGAATTTGAATGGATGAGATATTGCATCAGTTAGCTCATTCTTGGTTTAGATCTGGTACTGAGACCTATAGGCTAACCCCCTTTAAACAAGATACAGTAATACACTTTGGAAATCCACAAAGCTTAACCTAAATTCAAATAAAACACACATTATGCCAGTCATGTCCGATGCTTTTTATCCATCGAACTTCTCACACTTTGGGGCATTTCCGGTAAACATCCAGCCACTCGACTGCGCTTTGTTATCCTTCCTGTGCATGTTTTGGCCACAAGGGAAACGTGTCACTTCTGGCCTGTTGCGATAGGCTTCCCCGCACAATGCATAAAGCTTCATTATGCACCGAGGTCCCGGGCCACTTGTCCATGTAGGGAGAAGCTGGCGCAATTTGAACCGGGACTAAACCAGACGCACAACTTCCCTGTATGAACACAGTGCAACTAGCTGCGTGTTTGATAGCCTTATGAGAGAACTGTGCCACGCCTCTTCAAACTTTCACCTGCCCTTTATCCCTTTCCACAGAAGTCGTCCCTAAGAAGAGAGCCAACTCCGGCACAGGTAAGAAACACACGTCTGTTTTATCCTAATTTGTCAGTTTGGATATTCTATTAAACACATCAATTGTAAAGGCAGTGGTGGTGAAGTAATTAGATGTCGTTCAAGTGCATTGCTATGACTTAACAATACTTTTCAAAGCTTAAGGCGAGCCACTGCAGGTGAATATGGAATCTTTTTAAAGTGAGAGATATCAATTTGAAACTTTTGCTGCACATTACTGGCATAAATTTGATGAAAAAAAAAAGTGTTTTATGCATAAAAATGCCCATATTTACAGTGAGCCAGGTTTAAATGATAGTTTTAATTGGTTGACATATTAGTTTCAAAGACTTTTTCAGAGGGGATTTTGGATATCATGTTTAGTTTTAAAATAAGCGCTTTATTAGTGGAAAAATATTTGTGGAAATTAGGTTTGGAATTAGATATTAAAAAATACCTCTGAAAAAAACAAATATTGTTCAGTCCAAGGCTGAACAATTTCAAGTCTGTACACTGTAAAATGTAAAATGTGTTTCAACTCAAAAAACTCATTCCAAGGGCTGCCAAGAAATTTTATGTGTAACCAATAACCATTTTACAATCTAGTCGATTTGAAATTTGAGATTCACCTCTTTCGTTCAATTGTATTCTTAGGTTGACATAACTGTTTCCAGTTGTCTGAAGTGAAATACTTAGGTTGACACAACTGATTTAATTTGTAACTGACGTTTTTCACTTCAGACAACTGGAAACAGTTATGTCAACCTAAGAATACAATTGAACGAAAGAGGTGAATCTCAAATTTCAAATCGACTAGATTGTAAAATGGTTATTGAATGAGTTTTTTGAGTTGAAACAAATTTTACATTTTACAGTGTAGGTGCTGCATACGTGGAGGTATTGTCGCACCAATGAGACAGAAATGGCCCTTGAAATTACAAATTCTCATATAAATCTATGAAAAAAAACATTGAATCAGTGCAGTAATTAAACATGTTATTGTGGAGGTGAAGTATTCTTTTGTTTACAGGTGAAAGTTTATATGTTAAGAGACCAATTTGACCCCAAACCTGAAAATTAACAAAAATAAATTAGTTTTCCTGCAGTGTCTCTACTTAAAGCAGTAACGTTTTATGCAAGAAAAATAAAGTTGATATTTGTGCGTATTTGACCTTGTAGTGACCCAGCGGCTGTATATGAGTGGTCAGCATGACGCCTTTACTTCCCATCACAGTGGTCTCTAAGACGCTCCAGGATCAATTGTTTTGTAGGTTTTCTGGTGAGAGGGTCCGTCAGCAGTGAAAACCTTCCAAACAATTGATCCTGGAGCGCTGTATAATGCACCTTTAAGTCAGTCTTTATTGGTTAACCCTGATAAAAGAAGCAGTTGAAAAATCCATTCCCTGCTTCCAGTCATAGTTCCAACAGCTGTACTAAAGTAATACGTGCAAAAATGAAATACTAAATTGTACTTTCAATTTTCTTTGACCTCGACATGACAATTGTATGGCAAAGGAACCAGACCATTAGTGTCTGATGTGGTTGGCTGCATCTTTGTTATTATGGGTTTGGCCAAATGTATTGTTCGGCGTGTTACACAATGCAGCTTTGTTACCCGTTTCACTCAAATTGGACAATAGACTTTATTTTCAAAGCAATATCTTGTTTTTGTTGTGTTAATCCAATGTAGTTTGGCCAATTGTTTGACATGTTCTCTCTTTCTGTTTGGTAAGTGATATTTGTTCTCAGTTAGCTATTACACGTGACAAATGTTATAATTGCTATATTTTGGTTATGGTTTCCAAAGGTTAATCCAGAGTCTATTACTTCAGCCACTCCTGTGCTCGTGAAGCCTACTGTATAATGTCATCAGTGCCTTTTTAAGCAAATGAGAGGTTTATCAGACACTTTCCAGGCAAATGAAGCAGTCCTTTTATAGTAGTGAAATCATGCGGCTGGTTACTTCCACCTAAAAGGCCGTTTTGCATCTCTGTGTTAAGAAAATATACGTAAATAGTCTGATTTATGCAGGAGCATCCGTGTGCCGCAATGGGGCAAGTATTTGGTTTGCAGAGAGAGTGAGAATGAGGACCGTTAGCATAACAATTAAGAAACAAATGCCCGTCTGTGGTACCTGAAGGTCTGACATGATGAAGCCAGATGTGTTGCAGCGTAGAGCTATGAAATTTGCTCTTATTTGTGTGATGATTTATATAGTGAAACTGGGACATTTTTTTGCCATCCATTAACCTCTTATCCACCATCCTAACTGGGCGGATTCTCTCCAGTTCACCTTTACTCAAATCTAAAAGCTTACAGCCTATACATGTCCTCGTCATATAATTAGAATATCATGAAAAAGTGCATTCACTTCTGTTATTCAACTTAAACTGTGAGGCTAATAATAGACTCATTACATGCAAAGTGAGATATCCATAGCCTTTATTTATCATTTTGATGATTATGGCTCAGCTTGTAAAAACCTCATAAAATTAGAATATTTTGTAAATGGACTGTAAGCCATAATCATCCAAATTATAACAAATGAAGGCTTGACATATTAGTTTCACATTTTAAGTTAAATTACAGAAATAAATGAACTTTTTCATGATTTTCTAATTATATGACGAGCACCTGTAGGCCAGAGTAACGCCTTCTTTGAAAATGTTGAATATTTTTATATATGTTTTTGTTTTAATAGGCTTTAATGATTATATGCAATTGTGTTGATTGTAATCTGTGCTTTTGGGGTTGATTTGAATTAGGCGGACATTTTGTTGTTCTTACTCTTGGAATCCACTGGGGGGCAGTGTGTTATTATGCGGAGTCAGATCGCGCAGCAGAAGAAGCATTCCAAGGACACTGATTGGTTCTTCAACAAGTAGCCGCCTACTTCCTGTGTCTATAAAACCCCAGGATACCGAGCCGCGCCCCCTCTTCTTGCCCTGCTGCCTTCCTCACTGGTCACTGAGCATGATCATGTAGCCTTTAGCATAGCTTTTGTTTTAGATTGTAAATTCAGGGAATAAAATAATGATTTTGATTTTAAAGAACAAGTCTCCATCTTCTCTCTATATAGTTAAAGAATACGCCGATAAAAGCTAAGACCTACAAAACTCATCTAAACTGATCTTTTTCCTCGCGTTGTTGCAGCGTTGTCGTCACTTTTTTGATGTTTTTCATAGCTTTTTATGTCGTATATGTGTCACTTTTTTGTCGCTCCTTTGTGGCCATTTTGTTGCGTTTTCATCTTCGTTTTCATCAACTTTTTGTCACTTTTTAATCACATTTTTGTCATGTTTTTGTTGCGTTTTCATCCTCATTTTCGTTATTCTGACTCCCTTTTCAAGAAGCTTGTATTCGGGTAATGCCAAACTGGAGAGAATGTGTTCGGTTCAGGTGGGATTTTAAGTAGGAGGTTCGAAGCAATTCAAATAGTAATTAAAAAACTGGATGATCCTGTGTGCTAAGACTGTTTGAAGAGCTGAGTACATAAGGTCTGGTGTCAGGGGATAGAATGTCCTCTCCATTTCCCACTTGTTTCCATTGAAGACGTGTTGTGTGTGTGCAATAATAACAAGGGAATGTGCTAGACTTGGCCACAGACACCACAGATATGCCTTTATCTAATGTGACCGGCTTCCTTCCTCGTCCAGAGCTTTATTGAAGAAGCTAATAGTGGGCAGTGCCAGATATAGAGGTCTCCGTGTCCTCGAAGTGGCTTTACTTTGGACATTAAAGGGATATTTCAGGATTTTTGACATAGGGCCTCATTTCCTAGTTATCCAGAGTGTTGTTGATGTCTGGAGATATTTTTTTTCTTAAATTCATGCAGTTCTTATATTTGAAGAGTCTAGTGGCGCTAGGCTAGGGCAAGGCTAATATAACTGACCTTGTATCACATGAATTACCGCATTTTGAGGGACTATTTTCTCGCAGATCACTCCGCCGCTGCGTTAGCTTACAGCCACGAAGCTGATGCTGCTCAAATATAAGTTATTTTAAATGCAAAATGGTTAAAATTATTCTATTAACACAGACATTTATATCGTTGGCGTTATAAGTGATTTACCTCAGGTGCACTGTGGAGTGAGTCAGACTGTTTTTAATGCAGGCTAACTGTTACCATAGAAATGCGTTAGCCTAGCATTAGCCTAGCGCCACTAGACTCTTCAAATATAAGAACTGCATGAATTTAAGAAAAAAATATCTCCAGACATCAACAACACTCTGGATAACTAGGAAATGAGGCCCTATGTCAAAAATCCTGAAATATCCCTTTAATTCATCTGGCCAGGGGCTGAGGGATGGAAAAGTGGCTGCCAATCATCACCAATAGTCTCGTCAATTACCAACTAGGGCTGCATCATTTTAAACATATATATCTGACTACTGTCGTTTTTTCTGATTAGCATTGCAATCGTAAGTAGATGTGGGATTTACATTTTCAAAGCGAGACTGAGTTTGTGTGTATATGACAAAAAAGTGACAGAAAAGCATCACAAAAGAAAAACTACGACAAAAAACCTACGAAAACATGACAAAAGTGCTTCAAAGATGTGACAAAGCGACAAAAAAGTTATGATCAAGTTTCGTAGGTCTTAGCTTTCAAATGACTTTTCTCGACTGTAGGCTGTACGCTACAGTCGAGAAGCTTTTAGATTCGGGTAAAGCTGAACTGTCATTGTTGGGTTAGTCCTTAGCCGCTGCGACTGAACCGCGGGCCAACCTAACCAGCATGTTTTTGGAGGTTGGGGAAATGGTTGAAATAGTCCCTGTTTCAGAGCGTGGTGTCCTGCACTGGTCAGCTCCTCCTCCTTCCTCTTCCTCCTGCACAGCTCCCTCCGCTCCACAACAGTCTTTCATCATCCTCTGGGAAGAGAGTAGCAGATAAATACAAACCGTCTTATTCTCCAGTGAGTGTACATTAGCCAGAACAATAGTTGGGATAGAAGGCTTGTGTGGCTCAGCTTCTTGAGTCAGCGAGTCTTGTCTGGATTCCTCCTCGTTTGTCCCTTTTTTGTTTCCTATAGCACCTCTTGCGACGCCTCCACTGTGCTGCAGGTGTGGGGGGCTCGTGGTGCCTCTGCAGGGTTTCAGAAGAAGACATTTGTACGTCTCAAAATAAATTCAATTGGAGACAGATTTTTTTTTCCATTTTTTTATGTGCACCAGTTTAGGCTAGGATTGAACCGCCAACCTTCCTGTTTTGAAATGCTTCCTCCGCTACATGAAGGAACCACTGTTACTCAAATGGAGGATGATTAATTCCATTTTTCAGCCTCAACACTGATTGTTATGTACTGAAACTTATCTAACATCTGTTTCGTCTACGTTTTGTTTCCAGTCGTCCTTTTGCGCTTTGAAAACCCTCCGCAGCATCTGGAGGTGAAGGCGGGGGAACCGGCCCGTCTGACGTGCGCCTTCGTGGGCAGCCCCCCACCGTATCCTGCTGGATCAGGAACAAACAACAGGTGGGTAACAGAGTCAGGCCTATTGTTGTGAAGAATGTGGATAATGGGCGCACAATGACACAATCTCAGATGAATGCAAGAGCCAAGATAATTATTTTGATGAGGAGGAATATCCAAATAAAACATGCACATTTCGAAGCAAATTATTTTTGTCTTAGGGATTGGTCCACAGTCTGATGGTGGTTGGGAAACTTTTCACCTTAGGCCAGTTGGCAGGACTGGCCCTGATTAAAATGTCTAAAAGAAACCTGCTGATGGGCCGGGTCCCTGAAGAAGCCCAAGTACCCCCAGTGGCACACATACAGAATGATTGATTGTCATTTGCTTTTTCAGATAGTTGAGGATTCGGAGCAGTGGGTGGAGAATTCGGACCGGAGCAGCACGTTGGTGATCGCTCAGGCTCAGGCGCAGCACAGCGGGAGATACACTGTCGTAATAAAGGACAGAAATAGCTCCGCCCAACACATACTCACGCTGTCTGTCAAAGGTGAGACTCAAACTGATAAAGAACGTGGGCTTAAAGAGGGGGCATTACGCTTTTTTCAATCACATAGCACCAGTCTATAGCATACTACAATGATGACATAACCTTCTGTTGGTCTGTATATGCAGTAAATTAAAATAACTGCCTTGAATAAAATTACTCTCTCAAAATGGCTGTACTGAACGTCTTGAAATAGGCCTCTGTCTCTTTAAGAAGCTTTCCGACACGCCCCCTTCAGCACACTGCTGTGGCATTTAAACAACAACACTGTGCGGGGAGGGGGCTCTGCTGAGCTGAGGAGCAGTGGTTGGTGGCTTGGCTGGTGACGAAAGGTCCAGAGGCGTCTCCAGGAGGTGGGGGCGTTCCTAGGAGGACTGAGGCATAGCTACACCTAAAATGGCTGCCGTCTAAGTTTTTACTGATTACTCAAAAATATGTGAATGAGCCAAGGCAACACTCCAGGCATGTGTTTAATGAGGGAATGACATAATAACATGATATAAAGCTTGAAAAAGTCGATTTTACATAATACCCCCCCTTTAAATATCAATAACTATTCAAATTAGTAACCAGCCATTCGATTCTATATTCCCGCTCTCTTCTTCAGAAAGACCCCAGCCCCCGGCCTCCTGTCCCGTGGTCGCCCTGGTGCCGCCCTGCACCGCGATACTGTCCTGGTCCGGCCCGTGCTACGACGGGGGCAGCGCTGTCCTGGGATACGTGGTCGAGGTGAAGGAGCAAATTATTTAGTATCATAGTTTTCTTTACTATTTCTTCATGGCTTTTTTTTTTTTACTTTTTAATGTGACTTTTGAGGCGATTAGGTAGATCTGGGGATCACTGACTTAGGTTCAGAGTTGAGCCAGTTTGGTTTTATGTGGGTATAGGCTCAGTATTTCCAGAGATAATACTCTCAAACTAGTTCAAAAAACATGTGCATTTTAACCTATTATGTCTGAGGTAAAAAACTGATGCAGTGCCCTCCGCAGGTGAAGGAGAGGAACTGCGCCCACTGGACTGAACTCACCCATAACTGCACCAGCACGTCCTACAGGGTCACCTCAGGGCTCGAGCCACAAAAGGAGTACTGTTTCCGGGTCAAGGCCTTGAACGCGGTGGGGGTGAGCCAACCAGGGCCTGAGTCAACACCGGTCAGGATGGAGAAGAAAGGTGAGTTTGGAAATGAATGACACTGAAGGCGGCTTTCATCCATAGTCGGGACACCTCGGGGTAAACAAGTACTTTCAAATACTTGGAATTATGTCAGCTTATAAAGATATGTTAAACGGAATAGTATTCGAATGTTATTTTAAAAAGGATGTTGTTAAGTTTATATTTTTGAAGTAAAATGTATAATCAAATCAAATCAAATCAAACTTTATGTAAATGTATAAGATGAGTTAAGATGGGATTTAATTGATTTGAATTTCAACGTAAAGTAAATGTTTCAGATTAATTTAGATTTGTTTTGAACAATGCAAACTGTATTTTTACCCAAATCTAAAAGCTTCTTGAATGGAGACTTACAGCCTAGTGTAATGCCTCATTTGAAAGCTAAGATTTTTTGTAATTTTGTCACATTTTTGTAACTTTAACGTTGCTGTTTTTGTTGCTTTTTATTGTCATGTTTTTTTTTTTTTTTTTTACTTTTTGGTTGTGTTTTTGATGCTTTCTCATTGCCTTTTTTGCCCCTTTTTTGTTGCATTTTTGTTAGTTTTTTGTCACGTATTTGTCATGTTTTGTTGCTTTTGTAACTTTTTTGTTGCTTCTTTGTCGCTTTTCTGTAACTTTCTTTGACGCATTTTCTTTGTTTTTTGTTGCGTTTTCATCCTTATTTTTTGTTTATGTCTTGTTTTCACCGCTATTTTGACGCTTTCTTTCAAGATTTAAATTTGGGTAAAGCCAAAGTGGAGAAAATGTGCTCGGTTCAGGCGGGGGGTAATTCCTAACAATGAATTTGATGTAGTTTTTTTTATTGAAAGCCAAGGCCGTGGGAACCCAGGGTGCTGAGGGCGCTGCAGCACCCCCTGGGGGATAGTTTGGAAATTGCAGGCAATATTATTAAACAGGAAATATGCACAGAAAAAGTGGTTTTGGGGTCAACTTTATCCCTCAGCACCCCCTAACTAAAATGTCTTCCCACGGCTCTGTTGAAAGCAGTATATTTTAGTGAAATCAAGCCAAATATCAAAACATACATTGATGAACTGGATTTTAAAAGTTGTGCGCCTGAATTAATTAATTAATTAAATACTTATAATTTACAGTGGGGGGTCCCGAGTTGTTGGTCTGATGAGTGTGGGGGTCACGGCCCGAAAAGTTTTGGAACTACTGGGTTCATAATGGCACAGCAGTCTGAAGTTGATTATCCAATAACAAAGCGAGGGCATGTTTAGAAACAGAGGAAAATTAATAAACTACCTTTAACATAATAATAATTTAAAATATCTCTTTGTTGAAGTGTTGATATATTGGCGCATTCTGTACCCACGTGTCCAATTGGTAGCACAAAAAAATCATCCACTGGACGCACTTAAAAACTAAAATAAAGTAGAAACTGTAAATGTGACTTTGTTTATTCCAGAATCGAGCAGGTCTCAGTCAGAGGAGGCTCCTGCTGCTTATTCCCACATCACCATTGACTCCTCACACAAAGTCACAGACCACTACATCCTCCAAGAGAAACTGGGAGTGTGAGTATCTATAATGCCAGGTTTAGTATCATTAACAAGTTTTTGTGAATTACAGTTCAGGGTGACCAGATGTCCCAGCTTTGAGCTCATTGTTTTGTGCCCCTGTGGATTTCAACCTTTATTTCAGTTTTACACAAGCTACTTCCCAGGGGTTTCTTTTTGTGATGCCAAAAGCAGCACATTTTGCTCTTTGAACTTCGAAGTTGTAGTTTTGTCTACAGACTTGAATTGTTTAGTCCTAGTCTTTTATTCTGGATTCATTTGTTCGTTAAACTCAGTAGATCAATCACAGCTTTGTCTATGTTTTGACTATTGATATACATTCTTTGTCCCGCAGGGGTAAGTTCGGAAACGTGTACAAGCTGACGCACAGAGAGAGCGGCGGTGTGCGCGCGGGGAAGTTCTACAAGGGGCGCAGAGCGAAGGAGAGGGAGGCGGCCCGTAAAGAGATAGAGCTCATGAACCACCTGCACCATCCCAAACTGGTGCAGTGTCTGGGCGCCTACGACCACCGCCTGGAGATGGTCATGGTCATGGAGTTGTGAGTGCTGCTTTCACACTTAAAACTCTCAATAGTGTCATTTTGTCCCCCCATCTTTTTGAAATAGTTTTAGCGCTAGGATTTGATGTGTATTCATTCATTTCATTTTCATTCATTTATTTCAGGCAATGGGCAAGAAAAACAAAAAACAAAAACAAAAGAATATACAATATGTAAACAAGATGACCCATTTCTACCTGAACTTGAAATAATGTGTATCTCTGAAAGATTAAAATAAGTATTCATCCCCACTACAGGGGATTCATTGAAAAACCCTTGAATCGTTTTGGCGCCCTCTGCTGGCAACTGTGGGGAGCGTGAACTGTTTTAACATCGTACCCCTCCTTTAACCAAGTGCATTTTTTCCAGTTTGGCTTTATCCAAATCAAAAAGCTTCTTGGCCAGTGTAACGGCTCATTTGCAACCGAAGACCTGCAAATATATCGCCGCATTTTTATCCCATTTTGAAAGTGTTTTTGTCTTTTTTTATCTCTTTTTTTGTTGTGTTTTCGTAGTTTTCTTGTCGTGTTTTTATCGTGTTTTTCTTGATTTTTCATCGCTTTTTTTGAAATTCCTTTTTTGAAACCTTTTTGTCTTGTTTTCGTCAGTTTTTCATCGCATCTTGTTGCTTTTTTGTTGCATTTTTGTCACTTTTTTGTGGCTTTCATGTTGCTTTTTCATCACTCTTCAGTCGTGTTTTGTCACTTTTTTATTGTATGTAGTGGCAATTTCTCACCATTGTGTGTGTTTTCCTATAAAGGAAAACGTGAAAGTATTTGTCTTATCAAAAGTGTAAGTTTAATTTAACACACGTGCGGTGTGCCACACACAGAAGTACAGTTAAGTACAGCTCTGAGGAGCCCAGGTCTGTGGTCCCTGCTATATAGCCAACCATGCGAGAGGCAGTCCCAGCACCAAGATGGGAGGGGCCCCAGCTGTAGAGGCAGTCGTCTGCAGTGGGGGCGCCTCGGATGAGAGCAAACGTCTCCCTTTGTGATGATAGAGGTAGCAACACACAGGAAGGCCTTTGGCCATTGTCTTAGGTGTGAAGCAGAGACTCAGCATGTGCTTTGGCCGGGATAAAGCACCGGAGATGGGTCCGGGCATTGATTAAGCGGGCCAGACGGTACTTCACAATTAGTGTATTACTGGCTTCAATTTAATTAACTCTAAAACTGCCATTACATGTCTTACTGTTGCTTTTCCGGCATGTTTTTTTTTTTTTTTTGACACTTATTTGTTTGTGTTTTGATCTTAATTTTCGTAGCTATTTTGATGCTTTTTTTCAAGAAGCCTTTAGGTTTGGGTAAAGCCAAACTAGAAAAAATGTGCTCGGTTCAGGTGGGAGTTAAGAGGTTAACAGGAGACACTGCAGGTGATAGGGGAAAAATAAAAACAATTTTGAGATATTTTTAAATAAACGTTTTCTTTAGTGTTTTCAAATCAATATTAGGCATTTTAAATGTACCAATAGCCAAACATTAATATTAAGAGCCATTTTTAAATTTGTCATTTGTTGACATTTTCGTTACAAAGAGTGCTGCCTGTTATGGCTTCCCTTTAATAAGGCTAAAAACTGTAGATTGGTTGGTGATTTGGAAGACGTCAAGTGGTAGGGAAGTTCTGTTCTGATCTCGTCCTAGAATAAATCTGTTTTGACCTGTTTCTTTTTGGTTGTAACTTGTTTTCCTGAATCTACTCCTCTGTACCACAGCATAGCGGGCGGGGAGTTGTTCGAGCGAATTGTGGACGACAGTTTCGAGCACACGGAGACGTCCAGCGCGCACTACATGCAGCAGATCCTGGAGGGCGTGGCCTTCATGCACCAAAAGAAGATCCTGCACTTGGACCTGAAGCCGGAGAACATCGTCTGTGTGGACACCAGCGGCACAGAGATCAAAATCATCGACTTTGGACTGGCCAGCCGCTTTGGTAAGAGACTAAACCAGAGATCAAGTGCTGCTCTTAGCCTCTTAGCACCCCCTTGTATGGGTCAACTCAACTCAAGCCCTTCGAAGGGACAGATTTCAGGGCGGTGGCAAACCACAGCTGCACATTACAGGTAATGTTATGCGTGTTTGTGGTTAATTTTGACAGACGACAGCGTTCCTCTCAAAGTGATGCACGGGACGCCTGAGTTCGTGGCCCCTGAAGTGATCAACTATGAACAAGTGAGTCCCGCGACAGACATGTGGAGCATCGGAGTCATCTGCTACATACTGTGAGTAAACCAGTAAAGGCCAGGATCCCGCCCCACTGTATTTGGTCTTAGGTGACTTTCCTTTAACCTCTTAACTCCCACCTGAACCGAGCATATTATCTCCAGTTCGGCTTTACCCAAATCTAAAAGCTTCTTGAAAAAAGTGTCAAAATAGAAGAAGATCTTTATTTATATAGCGCCTTTCACAGACATAGTCACAAAGCGCTTTGCATTAGACAAATAGCAACGAAAAGGGCGGCAAAAAAGTGAAAAAGATGTGATGAAAAAAAGTGATAAAAACGTGACAAAAATGTGATCAAAACGTGATGAGAGTGACGAAAAAGTGACACAAATTTGATTTAAAAAAAAGTGATAAAAGCGACAAAAAGTGATACAAGTGATTAAACAAGTGATGAAAAAGTGACACAAATGTGATTAAAAAAAAGTGATAAAAGAGTGATGAAAAAGTGACAAAGTGACCAAAAAGTGATTAACAAAAGTGATTAAAAAAGTGAAAAAAATTGTCTGAAAAACGGATGAAACAATGTCAAAGAAGATGACATCAACACGGCAACAACACGAGAAAAAAAGATTACTTTGATGAGTTTTATAGGTCTTAGCTTTCAAATGAGGCATCACACTGGCCTATAGGCTGAAACCTTTTAGTTTTGGGTAAAACCGGAAGAAAATACACTCAGTTGAGGCGGGTGGTAAGAGGTTAACTTTATCATTGTCTTGTGTTTTGTGCCAGTCTGAGCGGGGAGTCTCCGTTCCAGGGAAACAGTGACGCGGAGACGTTAGCTCTGGTCACAGCCGCTCAGTACGAGTTTGACGAGGAGAGCTTTGAGGAGATCTCAGACGAAGCACAGAACTTCATCAGCTCCCTGCTCAACAAGGCGCCCAGGTATAAAGCAGAGCCAGTTGCCTCTGTAGTAATAGGCTTGTGATGGTCACAGTAGTCGCAGTAGCAGCAGTAATGGTCTTGACGATATCTGCCTCCAGGCGCAGGATGACAGGTGCAGAGGCAGTGGGTCACCCATGGATGGCAGCGTTTGACTCAGATGACACTGCTTCCTCCAAGAGTCTCTCCAAGGAGAAAATGAAGAAGTTTTTGGCCCGACAGAAATGGAAGGTACAATTCACAGTCGTGCAGTTTGTTTAATACACAATACAAATAACTTTACTAAACTTCTAGAAAAGATATGTTGTTTTAATATCAAAATAACAGGAGTAAGAAAGTATTTGGTGACAGATTCTGATTCAATAAAGGATTGTATATTTAGTTTTGATGTGACACAGCAAAAGAAATACACATGGAGACAGACGGGTTGTAAGGTTGTTTTGACCTCCGCTTTGACCATGCAGTGAGTGCATTCTGTCAATGTGTACTTGAGCAAGACACTTGACCTGCCTTGCCTATGTATGGATGGTTGTGTGAAAGGGATTGGTCCAAGATTTAGAGCCATACTTCGAGTTTGTTGACTGATGGATAAATGATGATCCCACTTTGAGAAGCTTGTCAAACTCACTATATTATAATAATGTAATAACTATTTACTACGTACTTTCTTTCCATACCTGTACTTGTGTCCACAGAAAGCTGGTAAAGCCATGTTGGCCCTGAAGAGGATGGCTTTGCTTTCAAAGAGCGATAGTTCTGGGTCCACCAGTCCTGTGGATGGTGAGTAGAAGCAGGAGTAGTGGTAGAAGTACAGTAGTATGTAATTGCACTGAAATGTCTTTGCTTGTCCCTCCTCAGGTCCTCCGCTCTCCCCAGAGGCTGAGGACGCGTTGCAGACTCTGGAGAAGAAGATGCAGGGGCCTCCTCACTTCACTGAGAAGCTCCAAGACCAAACCGTCACAGTGGGCTCCAAAGGTCGTCTCTCCTGCCACCTCACAGGTAACTCCAGCATTACTAACCACGATACTTTTGAGATTGACCACATCTGAGAGAAACGGACAACTGCATCAGAAACAAATCATCTTTAAACAACAGGCTCTCCACTTCTTCTATACATGCGTTTCCCAATGACATCACGCATAGTTCCGGCCGCCATTTGAATACCGAAGTAGAATTATGCAAGAAGACAAATGACAAACAGTGGCATTTTATGTACTTGTAATCATTGCTCAAGACAGTAAAAACTCGGCCCCAGAGACAAACGTTTATGTGATATAACCAGCAAATGTGGCACAGACGTAGCAGCTCTGTCTGTCGAGCTACAGCAGGATTTACTAAAGATCTGCTTCACTCCTGAGACTAAATTAACCCATCAAATAGGAAACAGAAAACCTTATTCTGTGATTTTACAGTTTGTCATGTCAACAGAGTCTCAGTCTGAGTCAGTGTTTAAGCTGCTCAAGATGTTAGCATGCTACCGGTTAGCAGCTGTAAACCTTTGATTGTTGATTCAATCAACTGTCAATGTGGCTCACATTTAGGAACATTGAGGAAATACTACAGTAACAGCTCAGCTCTGACCTCTGTCACATGTCGTATCCAAGGCTAGATGTTCGTGGTTCAAGGCTTTCTCTTGGAGAGGTCAGAGCTGAGCTGTTGAAGCTAAACGCTAACCGGTAGCATGCTAACGTTTTGAGCAGCTAAAACACTGACTCACTGGTTATAGCACATAAACATGCGGCCGTGTTATTACTGTTATCTTCTTGAGCAATGATTACGAGTACATAAATATGCCACTGTCTATCTTTTGTCTTTCATATATATCCTGAGTAGAGATAATTGTTACACGTTTTTAGTACTGCATAATTCCGCTTCGGTATTCAAAATGGCCGCCATAACAACAAAGGTCACATGACTGAAAGGCATGATGGACTTTAAACTGTACGCCTCCTGGTGTTGGCAGGTTACCCAGACCCGGAGGTGGTGTGGCTCTGTGGAGATGAACCGCTTGTTGAGTCTGCGTCTGTGGAGATCGAATACGAGGAAGATGGCCGCTGCACCCTGGTCCTCTCCAAAGTCACCACTGGAGATGCCAGTGTTTATACCTGCAAAGCCACCAATGACCACGGGGAGGCAGTGTGCTCTGCCAGACTCATCGTTACACAGCAATGAAAGAACTGGTTGATAAGAAGTCAGGACTCGATTAAGACTGAACCACCTTTTAACAAGGACAAGCTACAGCTTTAACAGTCCAGTACTAGCTCAGAACTAAACCAAGTCTAAATCTGGACTTAATCAATATGACATGATATACTGTAGCTACAACTTGCAATAATGCATGAAACTGTAAAGCTTTAAGCTTTTAGTGTGTTTAAGAAAACTACAAAGCAGAACATTTTCTAACAGCAACAAACAGGAGAAAAAATAAAGATGTTTTTATGTCCTCCTTCAGTTCTTGCTGATGTTTATCTTATTCAAATCATTTAGGATTGTTTTAGTAGTTAAAAGTGTCTAAATTTAGACCTGGTTTAGAATTATTTAAATCCTGGTGATTCTGGTTTAGAATTTATGCCTGGTTTAAGTGAAGGTTTTATTGAATTTAAACCTACGTCCTTCCTTCCACCATTTCATGAACATCATTATGTAACACATCATCATGTATATGCACACAACAATAAGCATTTTGTTATACAAATTTAAAACTGTGAATTTAAAAGTACGAGCGTTACGCACGACTTCTCCTACACACCTGTGACAGAAGCACATGTGTGAAGCACCTTCTCGTCACCTGTTCTACAAATAGACGGTGATTGACAACTGACTGATGACCCCAATACTATAATGGAGATTATATGAAACACTTCGACAAAGGAAAAGAAGGAAACATAAAAAAGTTAAAATTTCTGCAAATTATCAAAAGATTTCAAGTCTTTGGCAATACATTGTGGCTTGTTATGATACGGATATTGCACCACATAGAGTTGCACGGTGGCGCAGCAGTTAGCTCTCATGTTTCACAGAACGCCCTGGTTTCGATCCCCGGACGTGGCTTTTTTGTGTTTCCTCCAGGTAATCCGGTTTCCATGTACAATAGGCCAGGATGAGTAAGAGTGTGTTTATGAGTGCGTGTGTGGGACAACGGATGGAAATGAGCGCATGGCTACAATCCAACGTGGCGTGTTTACATGCATGTGTCCCATATGTGTTCATTAACATCCATTGTCCCGACCAAACTAATAAATAAATAAATATTATATCAAGCCTGTAATGCCAAACATGGGAGGAAACCACTATTTTGTGTGGATATGTGTGAGTGTGGGTGGGAACTCTAATTGTGTAAATGTATCCTGTGTTTTTATGTGTTAATGTTTTGTATGTGTTACAAATATAAATAAATATAATAATAATAATAATAAATCTGCAAAAGGTTTGGAGCCAACGTTTCTTTCCAATTGTGACATAAGTTTAATTTAACAAATTGCACATCAGTCTGATCATGGCCGAAATCTTCGCATGGATTTGGGGACCAATCACAGAACGAGGAGGGACGGCAAGACGAGGACGCGCTATTCAACATACGGAAGCTTGTAGTTTATTTACGGATCAAAAAAAATTAACGTTTATTTACGGATCCAACATGACAGCAGCAGACGAGACGCCATCTTTTGATCAAGCTTTAGAACGTGTTCTAAATAGTTTAGCTTGAAAGTTTACAGCTGGTACGTCATACGTCATCTGATACCATGATACGATTGGCTATGGCTACGTGCAGACGCATGAGAGACATTCGTAGCGCCCAATAAACGGCTCTGGACAATCGTAAACCACACCTCTCCTACGAGAAAATTAGTTGGTGGTCCCCAGACTAAATATCACTTGTGATTTTAGTCTGGCATTAGCCAGGCTACATACGGCCTACACTTAGACACTTCCACATAGACAGCAGGCAAACAGTGGCTGTTTTCTCAGTTCTACTGTGAACTCAGGGGAACTGTCTTGCAGGTGCAGATTTGGAGGATGGGCTTGAGGAGTTTGCGAGTGTGGACTCGGCTTTTTCACCGTTTGGAACGCCTGAACGCGATGACCTCACAGGAAGTAGCTCATGAACATGGGGCTGTGAGCTTTTATAACATTAAATAACCTCATATGAAATTAAAAGGACACTGCAGGTGAAGTGGAAAGATGTTTTTAAAGACATCAATTACAAACATTTGCAGTAAACAAAAATGCAAACAGAAACAATAATAAAAATTACTAGTTTTTAACTTGTTTGGGGAGTTACAAATTCCTCTTAAAAACGAACAAACAATTTAACCTTTGAATTATGAAACTGTTTTGAAGTTCTCATATAAAGATGTGTCTACAGTGTAACAATGTAAACAATGTCAAAATAAAATGCATTTGTCCTCAATAACCTGTTCATGATGATCATACCTGTCAAGTTTTGAATTTGAAAATACAGGACATTTTCTGGCGCCCGCTGCAAACTGTCCCAAGCCCAAGCTCCGGGACGGGTGAAAGTACAGTAGTTTCCCGGCCAAATCTATTGCTGATTGTTATGACAAAATGAAACCAGACCGAAGTTGTTTCAACACTTCTGCTCAGAAACCCAGTACAAACTATCTTGAGCAGGGAGACACTTCTCTGGGGATGAAATGGATCAAATCGCTGCGTTTATTTCCATACGCACGATCAGCTGCTGATCAGCTGGAGCGCAGTTTGGTGCGCGCTGATCCACGTGCTCAAAGCCAAACGGATTGTGGGAAATATAGCTGGCGGAGTAATTCTCCTCTCCTCTCAGCATCACTCACTGGACATGGAAGTCCCCTCAATACCAGACTACGAACAGAGCACAAGAGAGATTCTCCAATCGGCGGTAAATGACCAAAAACACCTACGCGAATATTAACACAAAACCACTAATAACGGCGCATCAACAGCAGACGCCCCCCTTCGCGGATTGGTTTACTCCACTTCCTGTTTGCTTGCGTATGTACCGCTGAGGGAAATGGAATTGACGCTGCGGTGACCAGACTCAGTCGCTGCCACAGCGGTGAGTCTGGTTCCCAGGCTAGCTGAGAAGTGGAGTTTGAACTGGAACAGGACTCACGAGTCCACGAGCACACAAGTCCGCACAAGTACACGGATAAACTGCCGGCTTTACATGCAAATATTTTGTCACCAAATTCAATACTTCTGATTAAATCTATTGTAACTTTTGACTCTCAGATCACGAAACCCAGCTGACGTGACCACCAGCAGTAATTCATGGTAACCTTTTGATTTAATCTTTTGTAGTATGAGGAACAGTGTGCTGGAATGTGTAAAGACAATGCATGACTGACATACTTTAACTTTCTTGCTTCCTGCTCAGTTTCCCAGTAAAGGACTGATAAACCTTTTCCCATGTGCATGTCGTCTAAAGCCTCAGGTGGTACTCCACTCCAAAAAGTAAAAAACACACATCATTCATTTAAATGTTGTGATGTTTACTACCAAAGTTAGATTTTATGGAATATACAACCAGAAAACCTAACTTTGGTAGTAACCATCAAAACATTTAAATCGGTATCGAAACAATTATTATTATGTAAAACTGAACTGAAGATATATTAAGTATGGCTAGAGGTTTGATACATAATTAGTGAATTATGCCAAGAAAGTACTGATTACGAATTGTGATACATGATTATTGTATACTTTGTTGCGTGGCTTTTGTATCTTAATGTATTTGTAATGTATTTATTTTTGTTTTTCTACGTGGACCCCAGGAAGAATAGCGACAGCCTTGCTGTGCTAATGGGGATCCCATCAATAAACTAAACTATTCAAATCTGAGCTCTGTAGCTGTGAATTTACTCTGCATGATAAGAGATTCAGAATAACATTAATTTATGTGTGTCTTATCTTTATGGACAATTGTAAAAGGGTATGTAATTTTATGAATAAGAAAAGTGGGATTTGGAAGAGGCCGAGTTCACTTTAAACTATTTGACAGATTGGAGAGCAATGGTGTAACCAAAAAAGAGGCAAACAATTAAAAGGTTAACAATTTATTACAAAGTTTAAAACCAACATAAGAATGGGAATAAAAAGTTTGTTAAAAGGGGATTGTGAGTGCAGAAGGAGAAGCGGCAGAGAGGTCCAGAACCGGCCGCGCCACGAGCGTTGGGTCGCAGATCCAAGCGTCTCCTTGGCCCGCTCCCGTATCCTCCCCTAGGGCAAACAGCAGAGACCAGGAAACAGTTTAGAGCCATACTTCGAGTTTGTTGACTGATGGATAAATGATGATCCCACTTTGAGAAGCTTGTCAAACTCACTATATTATAATAATGTAATAACTATTTACTACGTACTTTCTTTCCATACCTGTACTTGTGTCCACAGAAAGCTGGTAAAGCCATGTTGGCCCTGAAGAGGATGGCTTTGCTTTCAAAGAGCGATAGTTCTGGGTCCACCAGTCCTGTGGATGGTGAGTAGAAGCAGGAGTAGTGGTAGAAGTACAGTAGTATGTAATTGCACTGAAATGTCTTTGCTTGTCCCTCCTCAGGTCCTCCGCTCTCCCCAGAGGCTGAGGACGCGTTGCAGACTCTGGAGAAGAAGATGCAGGGCCCTCCTCACTTCACTGAGAAGCTCCAAGACCAAACCGTCACAGTGGGCTCCAAAGGTCGTCTCTCCTGCCACCTCACAGGTAACTCCAGCATTACTAACCACGATACTTTTGAGATTGACCACATCTGAGAGAAACGGACCACTGCATCAGAAACAAATCATCTTTAAACAACAGGCTGGCTCTCCACTTCTTCTATACATGCGTTTCCCAATGACATCACGCATAGTTCCGGCCGCCATTTTGAATACCGAAGTAGAATTATGCAAGAAAGACAAATGACAAACAGTGGCATTTTTATGTACTTGTAATCATTGCTCAAGACAGTAAAAACTCGGCCCCAGAGACAAACGTTTATGTGATATAACCAGCAAATGTGGCACAGACGTAGCAGCTCTGTCTGTCGAGCTACAGCAGGATTTACTAAAGATCTGCATCACTCCTGAGACTAAATTAACCCATCAAATAGGAAACAGAAAACCTTATTCTGTGATTTTTACAGTTTGTCATGTCAACAGAGTCTCAGTCTGAGTCAGTGTTTAAGCTGCTCAAGATGTTAGCATGCTACCGGTTAGCAGCTGTAAACCTTTGATTGTTGATTCAATCAACTGTCAATGTGGCTCACATTTAGGAACATTGAGGAAATACTACAGTAACAGCTCAGCTCTGACCTCTGTCACATGTCGTATCCAAGGCTAGATGTTCGTGGTTCAAGGCTTTCTCTTGGAGAGGTCAGAGCTGAGCTGTTGAAGCTAAACGCTAACCGGTAGCATGCTAACGTTTTGAGCAGCTAAAACACTGACTCACTGGTTATAGCACATAAACATGCGGCCGTGTTATTACTGTTATCTTCTTGAGCAATGATTACGAGTACATAAATATGCCACTGTCTATCTTTTGTCTTTCATATATATCCTGAGTAGAGATAATTGTTACACGTTTTAGTACTGCATAATTCCGCTTCGGTATTCAAAATGGCCGCCATAACAACAAAGGTCACATGACTGAAAGGCATGATGGACTTTAAACTGTACGCCTCCTGGTGTTGGCAGGTTACCCAGACCCGGAGGTGGTGTGGCTCTGTGGAGATGAACCGCTTGTTGAGTCTGCGTCTGTGGAGATCGAATACGAGGAA
This sequence comes from Neogobius melanostomus, assembly GCA_007210695.1. Classification (NCBI taxonomy): domain Eukaryota; kingdom Metazoa; phylum Chordata; class Actinopteri; order Gobiiformes; family Gobiidae; genus Neogobius; species Neogobius melanostomus. Next base: position 4,838,050 of record VHKM01000386.1, read on the forward strand.
GATGGCCGCTGCACCCTGGTCCTCTCCAAAGTCACCACTGGAGATGCCAGTGTTTATACCTGCAAAGCCACCAATGACCACGGGGAGGCAGTGTGCTCTGCCAGACTCATCGTTACACAGCAATGAAAGAACTGGTTGATAAGAAGTCAGGACTCGATTAAGACTTAACCACCTTTTAACAAGGACAAGCTACAGCTTTAACAGTCCAGTACTAGCTCAGAACTAAACCAAGTCTAAATCTGGACTTAATCAATATGACATGATATACTGTAGCTACAACTTGCAATAATGCATGAAACTGTAAAGCTTTAAGCTTTTAGTGTGTTTAAGAAAACTACAAAGCAGAACATTTTCTAACAGCAACAAACAGGAGAAAAAATAAAGATGTTTTTATGTCCTCCTTCAGTTCTTGCTGATGTTTATCTTATTCAAATCATTTAGGATTGTTTTAGTAGTTAAAAGTGTCTAAATTTAGACCTGGTTTAGAATTATTTAAATCCTGGTGATTCTGGTTTAGAATTTATGCCTGGTTTAAGTGAAGGTTTTATTGAATTTAAACCTACGTCCTTCCTTCCACCATTTTCATGAACATCATTATGTAACACATCATCATGTATATGCACACAACAATAAGCATTTTGTTATACAAATTTAAAACTGTGAATTTAAAAGTACGAGCGTTACGCACGACTTCTCCTACACACCTGTGACAGAAGCACATGTGTGAAGCACCTTCTCGTCACCTGTTCTACAAATAGACGGTGATTGACAACTGACTGATGACCCCAATACTATAATGGAGATTATATGAAACACTTCGACAAAGGAAAAGAAGGAAACATAAAAAAGTTAAAATTTCTGCAAATTATCAAAAGATTTCAAGTCTTTGGCAATACATTGTGGCTTGTTATGATACGGATATTGCACCACAAGTGGAAAGAAGTGGAAAGATGTTTTTAAAGACATCAATTACAAACATTTGCAGTAAACAAAAATGCAAACAGAAACAATAATAAAAATTACTAGTTTTTAACTTGTTTGGGGAGTTACAAATTCCTCTTAAAAACGAACAAACAATTTAACCTTTGAATTATGAAACTGTTTTTGAAGTTCTCATATAAAGATGTGTCTACAGTGTAACAATGTAAACAATGTCAAAATAAAATGCATTTGTCCTCAATAACCTGTTCATGATGATCATACCTGTCAAGTTTTGAATTTGAAAATACAGGACATTTTCTGGCGCCCGCTGCAAACTGTCCCAAGCCCAAGCTCCGGGACGGGTGAAAGTACAGTAGTTTCCCGGCCAAATCTATTGCTGATTGTTATGACAAAATGAAACCAGACCGAAGTTGTTTCAACACTTCTGCTCAGAAACCCAGTACAAACTATCTTGAGCAGGGAGACACTTCTCTGGGGATGAAATGGATCAAATCGCTGCGTTTATTTCCATGCGCACGATCAGCTGCTGATCAGCTGGAGCGCAGTTTGGTGCGCGCTGATCCACGTGCTCAAAGCCAAACGGATTGTGGGAAATATAGCTGGCGGAGTAATTCTCCTCTCCTCTCAGCATCACTCACTGGACATGGAAGTCCCCTCAATACCAGACTACGAACAGAGCACAAGAGAGATTCTCCAATCGGCGGTAAATGACCAAAAACACCTACGCGAATATTAACACAAAACCACTAATAACGGCGCATCAACAGCAGACGCCCCCCTTCGCGGATTGGTTTACTCCACTTCCTGTTTGCTTGCGTATGTACCGCTGAGGGAAATGGAATTGACGCTGCGGTGACCAGACTCAGTCGCTGCCACAGCGAAGCAATGAAGCAATGAGTAAAGTGGCACCTGTCATTGGCGGTGTAACTGCTTCCTTTACTGGTCAGTATCAGAGACATTTTGTTTGTTTCTTTGTCTCTTGTTCATATTACAAGATCTAGAATATGAAAGGTCACATATGGCAGTTGAATATTGATGGTCTTATTATATCTTTCTTTAACACTCCATTTGTCTATCTGTCTGTCCCCTCACCACACACACACACACGAACACTACCCTCCCTAAAGCCACCAACTCAATCACTATCCCCCGTCTCACCTACACTGGCAAGAGCATGACGCTGCAATGTGGCCCCCCACCACCAGACATCAACCTGGGTAGTGACAGTGGGGCTGAATGGAAGTTTAAGGGACTGCCTGTTAGCGGCGAGCGATACTCGATGACGACAAAGACATCTCTCACCATCGACCCAGTGATTCTGGCAGATATCGGTAAGTCTGCACATTGTTTTTTCTGCCTTTCTTTTTTTTTAATTTTTTAATTTTTATTTTACACAAAAAACATACAAAACCCACAGAGCTAACAACTCTGTTAAACAGGGTAAAACAAGACAGCAGTTGAAGGAAGGGGACGTGCATACATTAATGAGTGGGGAGACCACGACAACAAGAACGGACACGACTTAGACTAGAGAGAGAGAGAGAGAGAGAGAGAGAGGGTAGATGAGGGTGTGTGTGTGTGCGTGTGTGTGTGCGTGTGTGTGTGTGTGTGTGCGTGTGTGTGTGCGCGTGCATTTCAATAATATTGATTATGGGAATTGCCATGGTGGATGACAGAGGCTGGCGTTTAAGGAAAGGAAAATAAGCAAAAATAAATAAATAAAAGATAGTAATAGTAAACAAAACAGAAAGCAAACAAACAAACAAACAAAAAAAATAATCCATCCAACAATAATAATAATATTAATGATAATAATTTTGAATAGATAAAATCCAAGAGAGGGGGGACCAATAATTGGATGATTTGAAGAGCAGAAGAAGAGGAAAGAAAGACGCAATAAGAGTCATGACTCAATGAACAAGTGTCTCTCGATCCCACGTCACATACAGTGAACATTCCAAGAAGAGACACAAACTTAACTCGGCGTACTGGCCACCAAGGCCAGCAGCCCACCAAAATCCGAATGGTCCCTAGACACACACATTACTGACACGAACGGGACACAGACACATATACAGATACGAACATGGCAAAACATGTTCAGATACAAACATGGCAAAACATGTTCAGATACAGATTCCCATGGAGGAGCCACACAACCGAAACTAATACAAACTGGAGGCCTGGGGCCGTAACACGATACCGAGTAGGCTGTACATGAATGAGGTATGAGTTGTAGAGCAAGTTTGTCCATTATAATTGTTCAGTTTTCCCAACCTCTTAGATTTCTTCAAAAGCAATACCACTGCTCTCCGTGGCATTTGGGAATATTTGTGTTGTGTCATCTGATGGGATTTTGAACATTTTGCAAACAACTTGCCTGGCCGTGAGTAGAAATTATACATAACGTTTTGTATTGTGTCGTCAAACTGCTGTTATTTATGGGATTACTGGTGCATGTCATGATAATAAGCCAATGGATATTCTAGAGGGATCGTTCATCTAAAAGCATTTTCATGCTACAATGTGTTAAATGAAACAGTGTAGTGTACGCAGTAGCTCCGTGTCTCGTCGAGTTTTTATATCACAGGTCTATGCACAATGTAGCACCTCCATCCCAAACCATACAGCGCTAAAACACCTGATTATTCCTGTTCAAACAGTGACATTTTTTGTTTTGGCCCAAACCTGTTTCTGGCTCTCACAGTCCGTCCTGTGTATTCAAACTGTTCAAAGAATGTAATTACATGCACATTTCACACCCATATACAGCATTGAGTGGTGACAAAGTGAAGCAGGGGCGACCACCCCCAAGATAAATTCCACTCATTTAGATTAGACTTCTATCATCCATTGCTCAATAAAACTTTAGGTGAAGACAATACAACAAGGTCTGTATTTTGCTGTGTTTACAACATACTATGAGATGGCAAAAATAAATGTATTCAACACCAAAAAAATCAGGTACCCCAGCTTTAAATGGCCACTACAAGATTTCTGACGTTGCCAAGACAATATGCTAGAAATCATTGACGTCATCGCTAAGAGAAGCTTTTTTTTGTTCCTTTTTGCTTTTTGTTTGTTCCAGAAGTGAACTAGTTAAATGTCAAGTGAACATGGAACCACAGAGATCCTTCTTCTACGTCATGGTTCTGCTGTTGCAGTGTACTGTTGCAGTGTACTGGATCCAGGTGAGATTTTCAATTTGATCAGCGCATCAGTGTTGTGATATTGGTTAAATACATAAAGTTAAATGTTTTAGGAGTATGGAAAGATGGACTTGTCCCCTGCACATGAGATAGTGAAGAGAGCCAGTAAGTGTATTAGAAAACTCGTTTAATTAATAATGGACTTTGAATCTGCTGATTTTTTTTTTAAATGAACCTGTCATTGAGTAGTGTGTAGCACATTCACTCTTTAGCCAGAGGACTTTAGGTAGAGGAGTTATAGTAAAAAACAGTTACTTGCTTGGTTTGGGGATTTTGTGTTCTCTTGCATCACGTTTCATCTGCCGTGGCTCCTCCGGCACACAGTCCTCTGTCACAATAGAATGCTCTGGTCAAATATTCCACCAAATCCTGTCCTTTAGTTCACTGCATTTGTGACACAACTAGGACTGTTCTATCACAGCTGAGGTTATGCAAATTAGACATTTGGGAACATCCCAAGCTTCCAATGCCAAAGGAGATATTACAGGAAGCATCACAGCTCGTTCCCTAACTTCTTCCAAACTGCACTTGTTGCCCCCTCGAAATGACCAGGGCACTCAAATGTCGTTGTTTTTTTAGTTTATTATGAGCTCAGACATTTAAAGGAGGTAAACATATGTCCCCTGTGAACAAACAGTAAAAGGTTTTAGAATGTTTAGGATTAAGTTTAAATTATGAATGTACAGAAACAGATAAAAATGAAACTTACACGTCTCACAGGTGTACAGAGGCTTAGGCCACGGCCCGACTACTGCGCACAGCTCCTCCTATGAGAGGCTATGGGCCTAGCTTTTAAAACTAGCTCCGGCAAGTCACGTGATATAGCGCTTCCGGTTAAACGCATAAAATATTATAATAAAAAAGGGGCAGTGTATTACATTTGCAAAGATGAATAAATATTGTTATTTACAGTGAACCATTACCAAACATGAATAATCAAAAGAAGCGCTTAAGCACTTGTGCAAAAAGCAAAGTGCAGAAAATGGGATGGCAACACACTGACATATTAAGATATTCTTTGACGATGACAAAAGTTCGGGTCAACGGTGAGGATAAAGAGCTTCTGAAGCTTATTTTCACTTTTTAGATGCAGCCCACGCCTCAGTCAACCCCTTTTTTCTAAGTTTGCTCACCTATGTTCTCCACATGTCATGTGGGTTTTCTCCTCTTGTTCTGGTTTCCCTCATCTATTTCTATATAGGATGTACACTAAACACATGTACAATAGGCCAGGATGAATGAGAGTGTGTTTGAGAGTGCGCATGGGGGATGACGGATGGAAATTAGCCCAAGGCTACAATCTGGTGTGGCTTTTTTACATGCATGAGACCCATGTATGTTCATTAACATGCACTGTCCTGACCAAATAAACCAATAAATAAATAACCTTTTCTTTTTCTTTTTTACACTCATTCACAGGATTGGATGTATCATCTATTTGCATGTATCGATGTATTGTTTATGTATTGTTTCTCTCATGTTGTGTCTCTACTTGTTCCCATTTACAACTACTACTGCAGCATTTACAACTAATACAACTACCAATGCACCACCAACAACTACAACTACTACTGCAGCATCAACAACTACACCTACAAATACAACTCAAGGTAAGAATAAGACAAGTGGTATGCCATGAATTAGACAATATCTAGCAATGAGAAAGCTTCAAGCGCCATTAATTGTTTTTTATATTGTAAACTGCATTTTTGGGTGTATTTCTTTTGTATTAGAAAACACGTTTCATTAATAATGGACTTTGAATCTGCTGAATTTTTATGAATGAACCTGTCATTGAGTAGTGTGTAGCACATTCACTCTTTAGCCAGAGGACTTTAGGTAGAGGAGTTTGCTCCACGCGTAAGGATTGCATGCTTAACATTATTTGTTCTACCAAACAGCGCCCACATGTGACAATGCCATCTATAGGACAGGCAGAGTAGGAGACGGATCAGTCATGGGTTGTGAGCCGGGCCAGGTGGGCAATAGGACGGCAGTGTGTGAAAGCAATGGAAAATGGAAGCTCATTGAGGACAACTGTATTCTGGAAGAATTCAAGGAGTTGTTAACCGAATCTGGGGTATGTGGCTTTATTCTGTATTCTAAAATGTACATGGCAACATATCACTCTGTAGTTCAAATCAATGTCTCTTTTGTTCTGGATTTAGGATTTGACTGAAGCAAAAGTTCCAGGCTTTGTAGAAAAACTAAGTCAAGCTGTTGAAACACAGAAACAGGCCATTGCTGAATCATCCAACACCATTTCGGCCATTGTTGATATAATTGACACAGTTTCCAACGTCTTGGTAACAGTGACACGACCCGTCATGGAGGTTTGTTAGTTATTGCATTGATGTAGTATCTTAACAAGAAATAATCTAAAAGAAAAATCCAAAAGTGTTTAACTGGATAATTAATTAATTAAAGTAGGCAGATGTAGAGCCCAGGTGATGCTCAAGCACCTGCCCCTTTGCCCTGTGCCCCTTTAAGTTTTCTTCTTTTATTTTAATAATAATGATTTATTTTATGTTCTTTAAAGCAGTACTAAGTAACGTGTTTACCTAAATAAATCCTTTTCGTAGTCCCTGTGGGAGTAATACAAGTGTTAATGTTATGATGATTGGAGGGTCTTTCATCTCCCCCTGGTGTCTCTGGCCAGAAAACCATGCTTGCAACTTGACTGCCACCGGGGCGGAGCAAGCAATACACACTAATAGAATCACGGAGAAGAAGCTAACAGGCTAACGGGCAAAGCTAACTGCGGGCTAGCGCCACTTTAAACAGTAGTTTGAGTGAAAAAAAATATTCCCATTGTATAACTGGATGTACAACATCCCTCTCTCCCTTCACCTCTTTTGTCAGAGTAGTATTTACTCTCCAAGACATTTAAAGGGGGGTATTATGTAAAATCGACTTTTTCAAGCTTTATATCATGTTATTATGTCATTCCCTCATTAAACACATGCCTGGAGTGTTGCCTTGGCTCATTCACATATTTTTGAGGAATCAGTAAAAAGTTAGACGGCAGCCATTTTAGGTGTAGCTATGCCTCAGTCCTCCTAGGAACGCCCCCACCTCCTGGAGACGCCTCTGGACCTTTTGACATCAGCCAAGCCACCAACCACTGCTCCTCAGCTCAGCAGAGCCCCCTCCCCGCACAGTAGTGTTGTTTAAATGCCACAGCAGTGTGCTGAAGGGGGCGTGTCGGAAAGCTTCTTAAAGAGACAGAGGCCTATTTCATGACGTTCAGTACAGCCATTTTGAGAGAGCAATTTTATTCAAGGCAGTTATTTTAATTTACTGCATATACAGAGCAACAGAAGGTTACGTCATCATTGTAGTATGCTATAGACTGGTGCTATGTGATTGAAAAAAGCATAATACCCCCTCTTTAAAGTTTACATTTTTCAGAGTGGTTTAGTCATGATTTGATATTTATCTAGACCTGAACGAACTGGGAAAGTCAAGTGGTTTTATAAAGTTGTACTTGGAAAGTCCAGTATTTATGGGGTGGTACTTAGTGTTAAAATATTGAGAAACTGTTATGTATGTTTACAGAATGTCCTTAAGGTGGTTGATGAGCTCAGTGCAGATGAAGCCGCATCCTCCTGGCAAGACCTGAACAACGAGAAAAACAATGCCAGCTCTCAGCTACTGAATGCCCTGGAAGTCCTATCCAAAGAGCCACAGGGAGAGTTCTCCATCATCACTCCGCGCATCATGCTTAACAGAACCACATTCAGCAACTCTTTTAGTGCCGACCTCAACTCCAGCATCACTGTTAAAATCTTGAACACCCAACTCAGCAACGTCTTCATCACCACCATTGCCTTCTCCTCCCTCAACAACATCCTGCCTCCGCGGGATGCCTCTTTTAACGTCAGCAGCTTAACAACCAATTCCACTGATAATTCCATTGATAATCCCGTTTTCAACAATGTTATCAATGCGGGTGTGGTGCTCATCAACGTGAACCAAGAGATTAACAATGTTACGCTTGCTTACGAGAAAAGGAATAGCAGTTTATCGCTGGATCCTCAATGCGTGTTCTGGAATTTTGATCTTCTGGATGGCTTGGGAGCGTGGGACACAGAGGGATGTACGTTTGTTTCGGACATTAACGACACAGTGACGTGCAACTGCAACCACCTCACCTCGTTCTCCATACTCATGTCCACGGAAATTCCCAAAGATATAAAGCATGCTCTGGATATTATCACTTACATTGGTGTTGGAATATCTTTGGGCAGCCTGGTCATATGCCTTATTATTGAAGGCTATGTTTGGAAAAAAGTTACAAGAAATAGCACCGCTTTGATGAGACACGTCTCTACAGTAAACACAGCTCTTTCTTTGTTGATTGCCAATATATGCTTCATTATCGCAGCTTTTGTTGCTAAGAACCCTCTTGAAAACCCAGGTGTAAACTACGAGGTGCCAGTTGGACCGTGTAGCGCCGCAACATTTTTTATGCACTTTTTCTATTTAGCACTGTTCTTCTGGATGCTAGTGTCAGGGATGTTGTTGTTTCACCGCACCGTCTTCGTCTTTTCGCCCATGTCCACGTCTTCCATGTTGGCCATCGGATTCTGCGTGGGTTATGGAGCTCCGCTGATCATAGCTGTCGTCACCGTCGCTGCCACCGCTTCGGGAAACGGATACATACGAAGAGACGAGGCGTGCTGGTTGAGCGGGGACGAGAAAATGGCACTTCTGGCCTTGGTCATACCCGCCTTGACTATAGTGTTTATTAACTTTATCATTCTGTTTGTGGTGCTGCACAAGACATTGAGGAGTGGAGGGATCGGGGAGACGTCCGATGACAAGCACACACTGAAGGTGATTGTGCGCTGTGTGCTCATCCTGACACCTTTATTCGGACTCACCTGGTCTCTGGGAGTGGGGACCATGGTGGCACCTACAAACGAAGGGATCCACATCGCATTTGCATTCTTCAATTCTCTACAGGTACGTTCACTGTTTGGGCCAAAAAGTTTGGGACGAATACGTTATTGATTTTGATACATTTGCAATTTAGTCCAATAAAACAATTCATTTCTTAATTTAAATGGCCAGCATTTCATCCAAATCTCTTTTTAAGGGGCAAGTTATTTACATGCAATAACTTGCTCATGCAAACACAGCCCCACTCGAACGCGCAAACATCGGACCATCTGAATTAATACGTGTCCAGCTAATTATTTATTCACTTGGGCTGAAATCTGAGCACTGGACTAATAATTTTGATTGTTGGATTTCCTAGTCCTGGGCAGCACTCGTGCAGCAACATTCTGGATGTACTGAAGCGGTTTTATAGCTTGTGCCAATGAGCAGGCCGTTTCCGTATTCTAACCTGCTGGGGACAAATGCATGAATTTGTCTCTCTAATGCAGGATTTTAGAGGCAGTTGTGGTGAATAGGTCATTTTACACATTAGGACATGGATGGAACATGTAGGGGGAGGAAAATACATAATGTTAGTGACTGCATTTTACAAAGCCTTTGGAAATGTTCCAATCAAGTGAGATGTTAACTTGGTAACAAGCTGCTCTACAGAATCTAGTGATTAACTCACGAAGGCAACATGTGCATGAATTCGTTTATCCCATGTCATATGAACTGGTGTCCTTGTGTTTTTCTCCAGGGTTTCTTTCTCCTCGTCTTTGGGATACTTTCTGATTCTAAGGTAAGTTTACTTTAGACAATGTTTTCTGACAAATCTTATTCAGTAATGTACAGAAATAAAAATAAAACATGTGCTTTTAGATCCGTGCCCTCCTTGCAAGAAAATCAACATCTAGTTCTGGTTCTAGCTCCAATCGATCAAGAGTGAGTCAATGATGAGAACTGAGCTTCTTCATTTTGAGGTTTAAAATGTGCTTAATCTGATTTTTTTTTTTTTTACAGAGCACCAGTAGAGTTGCATTAACCTGCATCCATAGAAGAGTCTCTTCAAGCTGAAGCATCAGACGTCAAAACTGTGGAGCCTAAAATATTCCTGTATCCATCCCATTGTTTTATCCTTCATTTTACTCAAACATTCGTCACATAAAAATGCATTAAGTCTTATAATCCGGATAATATTATTTGTTTCAACAAAATATATTTGTTCATGGACAGACTGTAAGGAAAGAAAACATAATACTGATAACTTAATAAAACATAGTAAATAAATAATTCACTAAATAAGACTAATATTAATATTTTACAATACAAAAATAGATTGACACAGCCAATCAGGAGTACAGGTTTACGTGTTCTTAGTGATGTCACAATTTTGAACGCGTGTAATTGGTTGACGTGGGTGTCAATCAAAACAGCTGGTCATTACGCGCCTATGTCAAAATTATGATCAATAAATGCTTGTTTTTAAGCTTAAATGGCTGAGCGAGGCAAACCTTAGGACATTTATATCATCGTGGACGCTTGGCATCACTTTCACCCAAAGGACTATTACATAGGAAGCGGGACGAGCCTCCACGGGACTCCAGCGGGCTGTGGCGCTAAGCTAGCAGAAGAGGAGGCCAGGCTTGCTCTCTTCCCCCCCCCCCCAATATTTTCCAAAACAGCGCTGCAACAGTTGACCTGCATTGTATGAATAAATAAACACTTCTATCTAAACGTAACATAAAGCACAACGTTTATTTTTATTGTTGGGAGGAACACGCATGCATTTGTTTCCTGGAAGCACTGCGAACACATACCATCGATAGAAGCACTCCACACGCAAACCGCTCCGTCCTCTCTCTCCATACCGCTTTGCAGAGGTTTACCCACGGCGGGGAAACCCCCCACGCCACAGCCCACGGGGATGGCAGGTACATGTTTGTGGCAAGAGGTGGCGGGTCAACACGGGGCGAGAGGACATCGCGTCGATAGAAGCACTCCGCACGCGAACCGCGCGGTACTCTCTCTCAATACGAACGCTTTGCAGACCTGTACGCACAGCGAGGAAAACTCCCACGCCACGGCCCACGGGGACGGCAGGTACACGTTTGTGTTGTGTTGGCGGATCAAGACGGGGTGTGAGAGAGGGAGAGAGGGAGTGAGGAGAGCGGGTGCTGCATTTAATGTCGCCATTTAAGTTGATTAAAAAATAACAGCACAACGCATTGGCAGGGGAAAACCAAGCCCGAGCCCGGCCCGTGTCCGACGCAATGATGCGGTAATGGGCCCGAAGCCCGGCCCGCGGGCCTTCGGGCCGTCGGGCCCCTCGGGCCTCGGGGTCAAATGCAGGGCTCTACTTGGCTACATTGAGCCTTGCTTTACAGCAGGGGTCTCGAACTCATTTGGACTGGGGGCCACAAATGCAAACCCAGTGTTGGTCGGGGGCCGCAACAGACAAAACCTTTTTTATGAAATCAATTATGATTTAACAACTTTTTATTGTTTGCTATAATATACCTTAAAATAGTCTGTACATTAACTATCTGCACATTTTAAGCTTACAGAGGTTTCCAATTGGCCAAACATTTGCTGAGCTTCTAAATTAGAAATTAATACAGACTTAGACAATTAGTGTTTTTGTAATTAATCTCATTTTGGTTCAGGTAAATTGGTTCAGGGCATCAGTGAATGATCTTTCAGGAGTCAGGTTCAGTTTCTGTCTGTTGGCCTATTTAGAAAGAAATGCAAATGTAATTCAAATGTCATTCTCATGTAGTGTAGAAAGGCCCAACCAGGGACTGGAGCTGATAATGAGCACTAGCAATAAGCTTCACCTCATGTAAATAATGTGGAGTCAGTGGCCTCAGGCCTTTTTGTGACCTACAGTTAGATAATGGATGGTGCTTATATTTTTTACCATCAATGTTGCTGTAATTATTTGCAGTATTTTTATACATTTCCATATTCTCTATTTTTAATGTAACTATGGATCATGTGTTCGCACGTGTCCTTAAGATTAAATTAATTGACATGATGTGCTTCTTGTGTGAGCACAATGTTGCTCTGAGAGAGAGATGGAGAGAAAAGGCTCCTCACTTTACTGTTGTGATAGCCTGGTTTTTACCCTCGTACTCATTTCGTTTCGTACATGTAGGGAAATTATAATTGACCGGAGTTTACGGATGGCTAAGGCCAGGCTACAGTTGTGACGCTTTTAAACACTAATTACGATGTGTTCACTTTGCAAAGTCATAAAGGTAAAGATGGTAAAGGTGCTTTTTGTCATGCTGCAGTGCTGTAACTTTTCCAGCTCATGTTAGCTGAACAACTAAAGTTTGTCCCTCGCGTTCTGACAGTCTCCCACCTGTTTCAGAAGCTCCTCTCACAGTCCGCTGCTGTTAGTCCGTTTCTGTGTTGAAAACAGTTGATAAATCATCTGCAAAAGCGCCGCATCTCTCTTCCCCTGTCTGATGTTGTGGTCATTCTGGCGTCCGCAGCGGCATTGGCGCTACCGCGCGGTGCCTCATGGGAAATGTAGTTCTAACGTGTTTAATGCAATTTACCGGCGGGCCGCATGTAATATAAATAAGAAATCATCTCGCGGGCCGCAAAAAAATATCTGGCGGGCCGCATTTGGCCCCCGGGCCGCGTGTCTGAGACTCCTGCTTTACAGGGAGTGGTATGTCAGAACTGTCATTAAGTAGTAGAGTATGTTTTTTTCCAACATTCACAATGTCTGAAAGCGGTCTGAAAGCAGGTAATCATTATACAATGCATTTGTGGCATTACCAGTTTTTATTAACTGTATTTTAAATAATTTTATTAAATGTATGTGTTATAAATATTGAAACGGTCAGCAGATGGCGCCACCAACTCAAATAGTATAAAAGCCACCCTGGCTCACACGCACTTCCTCTGTCTCCTCCCTGGCGTCCTCCAGCCTGGTTGGGCTGGGCCCAGAGGTTGTGCGTGATGTTCTACGGGTCCAGGTAGCTATGGTACATTCGTTCAATCTCTAATTTGGTTTAGCTGCTAACGCAAGTTTTATTTTGGCGTCGCGGGTGGTTGAGAGCCTAACACGCACCACTCCATGGCATCCGTTGCTCTCTCGGCGTGTCTGGCCCGGGGTCTGCTGGGGCCGTCGCGGTGCTATCGAAGCACCGTGCCGGCCGTGTAGGGCTAGATGAGGGCGTGCGACGGTAAGATTGGCCTTGCCTTGTGGTTAGCCCTTATAGTAGTTCTCCAACTAACTTCCTTTTTTTAAATTTTTATTACAACTTTTATATAAAAACGTTGTGCCCGAAGGCATTGACGGCTGGTTTCTTGAATATTAAAACATAGTATCAAAAATCAGCCTATGCTTAATGTTCCATAATTTGTTTTTAAAATTGTCCAAGGTTGGACAGTCCCACAGTTCGGGAGTTTTGTTTAATAGCTTTGTTGCAAATAGGAATGGAGATCGGTCCAATGCTCGACTTGTGGGGAACTGTATGCCCGGATGGACAAGTGTTTTTTTCCGTGTTTGAATAGGAGTTCTTTTAATAATCGGACACAGGGACAGGAGAGCCTTTGGGAGTAAACCACGTAACAGCTTGTAGCCATAGCACATCACTGCAAAGTTTCTCCTACGATTTAAGAGAGCCAGTTTGAGTTCTTCATAGTCCCCATCTGTAACTGGTTGTGTATAGGGGTAGTGTAGAATGATCCTAATGGCTCGGCGTTGGAGTTTTTCCAAGCGGTTAGTTTGTGTGACATTTAGAGCGGCCCAAACAGGTGACGCATACTCAAAGTGAGGTAGAATATAACATTTGTACAGCCTTGTTAATAGATTTTTGTCTTCAACAGAGAGGGAGAGTCTACGAAGGAGGAACATTTGAGATGCCACCGTTCGGCAGGCGTGGTCCACTTGTTTGTCAAATTTTAGATCATTTGTAAACCAGAATCCTAAATGGAGATGTTCTTTAACCATTTCGACTGGACGGCCCATGAATTTAATGTCAATGTTTGTATTTTGCGTTTTGGAGAGAAACATTGCTTTGGTTTTGCTTGGGTTAATTGCATACCCCAAGTTTCAGCCCACTGAGCAATGTCCAGGAGATATTGATTTACTTTCTCTACCATTAGAGGGAGCTGTTGGGATGCCACAAACAGTGTGGTGTCGTCAGCATAAAGCAGACAATCGTTTACAGTGCCTGGCTTGCTTGATGACTGAATTTCACCAGGAATCAGATGTGAGAGATCATTCATGAACAATACAAACAGAGTGGGAGCCAGGGTGCTTCCTTGAGGCACGCCTGAGTGGACAGGACGTATTGCTGAAAGAGTGTTGTTAATTTTGACAGCCTGCTGTCTTATCAGTGAGATAATTTACAATCCAACGGAAGAGTTTTCCACGGATTCCATATGATGGAAGCTTTTGAATTATTGCAGGATGCGGTACGGAATCAAATGCAGCTGCTAGGTCCAAAAAAACAGCACAGCATGAGAATCTTTCCACCATTCGTGATAGACATTTGTGGTAAAGATAGCTTAACTGGTCAGTAGTGGAATGACGTGGTAGGAAGCTGATATTAAGTTGTTTGTACACAGAAACTCCAACAGTTTTTTGTTGATAACCGACTCTAGTATTTTTCCTACGTTTGATGTTATTGAAATTGGCCGATAATTTTGCGGATCTGACCTGTTACCCTTGTTTTTGTAGATCGGTGTCACGTGTGCCGTTTTCCAGGCTTGGGGCATAACTCCAGTATCAATAGACTTTTTGAATAGAATGTACAGAGGCGGTGCCAAGGCTTCGTGGCAGTTTCTCAAAACCAGGTTGGTTATTCCATCTGGACCAGCGGATTTTGAGGGATCAAGCGTGGCTAATGCCTTAGAAATGTCCATTTGGTCAAAATGGACATTGGAGAGAACTTTGGATGTACTCAGTGGTAGAGGTGGGAACAAGATGTTAGAGTTGGGCTTCTGTCCTTTAGACTTAAAATAGTTGTTAAGAGATGTTGCTTTTGTGAGGTTACAAGACGCAAAAGCATCCGCTGTATTTATTGTGGGGATGGCATCAGTTACTTTGGTACCAACATAGAGCTTTCTTGCCAGTTTGTGCCATTTTTTTGGAAGTATTAGCCGAGTACGCCATTTGTTCCATTGTTTTATTAACATCCTTCTTTTTTGTTTCTTGCAGATGTACTTTGAGTTTATTGCGAGCAGTCCGATATAAGTTGTATGCCTGTGATGTTTTAGAGAGTATATAGTCTTTCCAAGCTCTTGCTTTCTTTGATTTGAGTTCAGCATAAGTCTTATCGCGGCATAGGTTGTCTTTCATGAAAGCATGAGGTAATGGTATTTTCTTAGCGCATATATTCAAAAGCGAGAAATAAGTTGTAATGAAACTTTGCCAGTCTTTCTCTATAGAATCACTGTCGAATAAGGATTTCCAGTCCACATTATTAAAGAGATCATTGAGTTCAGTCCAATTTGTTACGTGATGAGTGAATCCAGTGGATCGAGTTGCACTGCTGAGTTGATCATATTCATCTGGCAGAGAGATAAGTACAGTAGAATGATCCGATTTGCCAACAGGAGGTAGTGTTTTTTCAAATGTAATTAATGAGGGACTAATAGTGAGAACTAGGTCTAGGCAAGATTGTGATGTTAGGGTGATTCTGGTTGGGACATCAACAATTTGATCCATATTGAAGTCAGCCAAAAATCATTAAGAAGTCGTCCCGCTTGATTGGTATAGTTGCAGAAGGGCTAGGAGCTATGATGGGCATTAAAGTCACCTAGTAGGACTGGAACAGTATTAAAATCAAATTTAAATTCCGAAAGTTTGCCAGCCAAATGGGAGGTGAGATCTTCTGTATTATTGGGTGGCCAGTATGCTGTACAGAACAATATAGCAGTTTTTGTATTGAGGGTGAACCAAATTGTTTCATAGGATAATTCCTCCATATTGGCTTCTCTTTTTATAGGTAGATTGCTTTTATAGTATATGATGATTCCACCTCCATTTCTCCCTCTATCTTTACGCATGAAGGAATAATTTGGTATACTTATTGCCACGTCTGGAACTGTTGAGGTCAGAAAAGTCTCTGTAAGGCTAAAAATGTGTATTTTAGGGTGTAACTGAAGAAAAGCAATCACCTCGTCAAAATTGCTGATGAGACCTCGAATGTTAGTGCTAGCAACATGCATTTTTACAGAGGATGAAAGGATTGTCTGTCCAGTATTAGGGATCGGCGTATAATACAGCCTTTAAAGTTTGCCTTATGCGCCTTACCACAGTTAGCACATTTGGCAGGACTCATACAGTTTTTATCCAGGGCATGACTGTCACCGCAGTTAATGCAGCGATGCTGTGATTTGCATGCACTTGATACATGGTTAAATCTTTGACATTTGTAGCATTGAAGAGGTGGATTTATCCAGGGCTCTTCTCGAAATATACTGAGACCGATATGAACACCATAGGATAAAATCCTACTCAGTTCATTTTTGTCCAGTAAGGCGACTTTAACACTTTGAAATCTGTTGGTTGAGCCGGGTTTCATAAGGCTAATGACTTGCGTGGTACTTGGGTATTCAGTCGTGATTTCTGTTTCGATAGAATCAATGCTATATTCTGCAGGGATACCGCGGATCAATACCGACTCATTGCGTGGTGAATGTTCAGCTGTCATGTGTCTCATAGTTGCATTTTCACCAAATACAGTGTGTAGAATACCTTCAATCTTAGGATAGATAGTGTCGCGAGCTGAAGCATCAATAGCCTCTAACAGTATCTTGCCACTGCTGATGACTTTGGCACTTGAGATGTCACCTGTAATTGAGTCATTTGCGTTCTCCAATGCCTTTTTGAGCTCCAATGTATTTGTATATTTTGTAGGATTGGTAACATGTTCGATAATAATTGTGTGGTCAGGATTCACAAGGCGCGGGGGGCGTGGCGAACTCCGAGGTAATTGAAGTTTTTCCATAGATCCATTCATAGTGTGTCTCTTCGCTATTTCCAAATAGGATGGCTTCGTAACAAGTTCGGCTGTGTGTTTTTTTTCCAAAGAGTTAACTTTCTGTATTAACTCGTGCTGACTTTGACACGAGTTGTCGATTTTTAGGTTAAGTGCAGTTAGCATGGTCTCCACATTGATAGCTACCTGGAGTGACAGCAACGCGGGCACATCTAAGTTCATAATGGCATACATTGAATCGGAGAAGCAATAGATTGAGTCAGTGTTGTTTGCCTCAAAAAGTCTATGTTTGATTTCTGCCACTTTTCCGGAATGGGAGCATGTTTTACACAGGTAGAGGCCAGGGTTCTCGTGAATGACTACATCAAGTTGTTTCATCGATAATCCAGAGCATAGGTAGTGGATCCAATGCCGACAGTTAGAGCATTGTATCACAGTTCGATTTTCCGGAGTACTGCACCAGCACTTATTTGGTGGGGGCATGATTAAAATAAGTAGCGGGCTAGCTGGCAACCAGCTTGGTAGCCGGTGGTGCTAGCCCTTTTCCTTCAGCGCTGGCTCTTACAGTAATAAATTGTGTGTTTGTACTCCAGAGAAGTTTGTCTGGGTGTTAATCCAAGTATATTCAAATTGATCCGGTGAATATCCACTTATACGTTCGTTTCTAGCCTCTCACTCCGCGTGACAGACGCACCCTTCGTCAGGTGGTGGTTCCTTATACTTATACTTTAAGGTGGATCCACACTGCTGTCTTGTTTCCCCTTGTTTTGGTTCCGTTTTGGAGCCGCTCAGGCTCCCGGGCCTTTTGTGAGCCCAGCTAAAAGTGTACAACTGAATATAACGAAAACTGTGATGTGTAAAGAACGTATGAAATTCCAAAGAAAGAACAAATGTAAAACATAGAAATAAACTAAAGTGAATGTACAAGGAACATGCTGCCTTAAAGCACATCTTTTTCCAGTTTACACTGGATGGCGTTGTCTGGCTATTTTAAAATACCACTACCACTCGTCATGCTACACATTCATTGTCTTTCTCAACTTACAGGAAGTTGAGACGAAGACAATTAATGCACACAGTGTATCTACGTGGCCTAATCAGTAAATATTCAACCTGTTTTAACATGCTCAGCATGAGCTCTAATTTATGATTCACTGAGTTTATAACACACTGTTAGATTAGCTTGTGTTTCAAAATAAACCATGGAAATGCACAAAATATTTTGCACGCACAATCAACAAAACCTCAATGTAGGCAGCATGCATTTTAATGTGAAAGAGACGGAATAAAAAGCGGTTTTATATATATATATATATTAGTAATGGTAATGGTAAATGGCCCAAACCACTTTACAGTAAGGAACCAGTCACCCATTCACTCTCATTCATACACTAATGTATGCAGACACTGGAGGCAAGGAGGGTGAAGTGTCTTGTCTTGCATTTGCGGGAGGTGGGATTCAAACCCACGACCTTCCGATCATGAGACGACCCGCTCTACCAACTGCGCCACCGTCGTAGTACTGTAAACGACACACAAAAAAGTGACTTAAGCAAATGTTACTGACATACGGTTGCCAATGGGGTTCAGGTGTCCAGATTAAACATGTTAACTGCTCTCTCTGAATCTGAATCTGCAAAAGTAAAAACTTCCTTTGCATCCCTGTCATATTTTACAAATAAATATAACTAAATATAATATAAGTTAAATATATCACATTTTTTGAAGTTCTCAGCTGGTCTCTTCATTTCGATGTAAGGCTTCTGTTTCTAAAAAGGGGAATTGTGTGACCAACATTTCATGCCAACATTGTTTCGGTGGGACTGATGTTTGAATGTGAGGGCGTTTCTGAAGGCGGTCAGGATAGGTCATTGTAGCACAAATTGTATGGGCAAAGGCTTGTTCCCTGTTGACTAACCAGTCCTGTGTGTGTTCTCATAATACATATTGCACACACAAGTTTGCATGCACTTTAATTGCCTTTTTCTAGTTTGCAATGCTGCTTTAGTTTATGTATCTATCTTTATATGGTGTGAGGACCATTTTGGGCCTCATCACTAACAACAATGAGACGGCCTACAGAGATGAGGAAAAATCACTGGCCATTTGGTATAAGGACAATAACCTCTCTCTGAACATCAGCAAAACTAAGGAGCTGATAGTTGATTTCAGAGAGCAGCAAAGAGAAGGGCACCACCCTATTACCATCAACAACTCTGAGGTGGAGCAGGTCAGCAGCTTCAAGTTTCTTGCGGTGAACATCACAGAGAATCTGACCTGGTCCCTTCACATAGAGACTGTTGTGAAGAAATCCCGACACAGAGGCTCTACTTCCTGAGAAAGCTGAAGTCATTTGGAATGAACACCACCATCTTGACCAATTTCTACAGGTGCACCATCGAGAGCCTGCTGTCGGGCTGCATCACAGTGTGGTATGGGAGTAGTACCAGTCACAGTCGCAAGGCTCTGTAGAGAATGGTGCCGTATGCTGAAAAGATCATTGGGTGCAGTCTCCCCACCATCCATGACATCAACCAGTGCCGGTGTCTGAGGAGGGCTCACAACATCATCAGAGACGACACCCACCCAGCTCACGCACTTTTCCAACTGCTGCCGTCCGGAAGGCGCTACAGGAGTTTGCAGGCACACCCAGACAGACTAAAGGACAGCGATTACCCGCAAGTGGTCCAGCTCCTGAACCAAAACAGTACACAACGAGAGCACTAGAAGTCAAAGGATTGTTTCCCTTCTGCTCTCACTTTTACACGTTTTAATATGTAATATTGTTTTTATATTTTTATATAAGTGAGTGGACTGTGTGTTGACCTGCATATGACAAATACATCTAAATCTAAAATCTGATTCTTACAGCTATTACATTGAATAATATTCAAAGTTTAATCATTAAGACAGGAAATAACACTTTCAGATTAACAATGAACGGTCCATTTTGAGACTGGGACATTTCGTGAGAGCAATAAGGAAATTGTCGGAGCCCTGACACAATCCCACAATGCTGAGGAAGGCAATAACACTTGGCTGCCCAATGCATTTATTGTATTCGCCCTCTCAACTTACACTCTCACATTGAATTTAATCGTTATATAACCAAATCGTTTTAGATGACATTTGGCCATACTGCCTTTGCTATGCCCAATCCCGTCAGACCTTGGAAGCTAAGCAGGGAAGGGCCTGGTTAGTACTTGGATGGGAGACCGTTTGGTAACACCAGGAAGCCTAGCGAATGTAGTGAGTGAGTGAGTGGTTGGTGGTGGTCAGAGGGGCCGATGGCGCAAACTGGTAGCCTCGCTTCTGTCAGTCTACCCCAGGGCAGCTGTGGCTACAATAGTACTGTAGCTTACCACCATCAAGTATGGAGTGAATGAATAGTGCAATGTAAAGCGTCTTTGAGTGTCCAGCAAAGCGCTATATAAAACCGATGCATTATTATTTCCTGGTCAGGCAGACATAAAAGATGCCCCATACCTCACCCAACAGCACAGAGAGAAAGGGGGAGTCAGAGCCAGAGCCAGAGAGAGAGAATCTAAAACATGATGAAGACTGTGGTCCTGTTTGTCCTGATCAGCAGTGCAGTGAGTGAACCCCAGGTGGATCAGAATGGAGCTCAACATACTCCCTGCTGCGACGTCTCTGTGGCTATGGCTGTGGGGGCTCTGAACGAGAAAGTGGCCAATCTCATGGGCAAAATGACTCAAATGGAGAATGAACTCACTGCAATGAAAAGCATCACTCAAGGTTAGTATCGTAATGACGGAGGCTTGTGGCAGTTGAATTCCTTCATCTTACTCCATCATGAACAAGACATTTCATGCACTTATCAATGTGTCGATAAAGACTACACATTTTTAAGGGGGAGACATACTGGCAAAACTCTTTTCTTTTTTTCAGATTTTGGGCCAATTTGGCTGCTCAACTTACTGTGTAAACTTTCACCTGAAAAAAATCTTCACAATAACATGTTTCATTATTGCGCACACAAGTTTTTTTTCCTAGATTTATTTGGGAAATTGTAATTTCAAGGGCCATTTTCTTAAAACTTTTTCTCACATTGTGGCGACAACATCTCCCCATACAGTTCCTACAGACTTCAGACGTTTCAGCCTCAGACTGAACAATTTAACATCTAATGCCTAAACCAATTTATTGAGTTTTGAATTAAAAAAAAAACAAGTTGTGGCTCGATCCATTTTTCCGATTTTTGTAACATAAAGGAAATTGTGGGCATTTTTAGGCATTTAACGGCCTTACTTTTAGATGAAAACATAAAGTTTTCATATAGTACTATGGAAATGAGCGCATGGCTACAATCCAACGTGGCGTGTTTACATGCATGTGTCCCATATGTGTTCATTAACATCCATTGTCCCGACCAAACTAATAAATAAATAAATATTATATCAAGCCTGTGATGCCAAACGTGGGAGGAAACCACTATTTTGTGTGGATATGTGTGATTGTGGTTGGGAACTCTAATTGTGTCAGTGTATCCTGTGTTTTTATAAGTTAATGTTTTGTATGTGTTGTAAATATAAATAAATATAATAATAAATCCGCAAAAGATTTGGAGCCAACGTTTCTTTCCAAGTGCTAGTTCTGCATTAGTCTAATATTAAATCTTATCTGAGTTAAACCAAGAAAGTATTGAGAACGGTTGACATTCATCACACACACACTTTATTTCCCAACACACTGGTGACATTTCTACAAAAGATATGATGCCGAAGTGATATAAGTTGAATTTAACCAACTGCATGAAATAAAGCATACTGTATCTAGATGTTTTTCCCCCCTTCCTTTTAGCTTATTGTGGAGGGAACATTACATTTTCAAATTTCAGTTCAGCATTAGTCTAATAGTCTATCAAAAGCACATAGTAGCCCTATACGAGCTATAACCTTTTTGTCTATTTTGTTAAGTTGTAATTTTAACTTGTAACATTTTGTGAATAAAAAGGGGGAAAAAAGGGTCAGAGAAAAAATTAGTTGGTGAACAGCAGAAACCCGGTGAAGGTGTGGTAATTCATGACATCGTCGTAGACCACTCTGTTGGCATACAGCTTCATATACACGCTGTCTCCAACCTCCAGGGGGAGCACTGCTGCATTAGAGCCGATGTCATGAAAATCTGATGCGTAGGTGTCATACACGGACGCCACACGCACATCATTTTCATCAGGCTCACGACTGAGTTTGCCTGGTGGGAGTTATGCATCGAGAAGCGAAAGAAGTACAAGCCTTTAACTGTTGCTGTGAACATGCCTAAAACAAGACAGTTTGAAAATTAGACACTTGTTAGTGAAACATAAAGATTGATAATGAAAACTAACAAATAAACATAATTGAATATAACTTAATTGTCATTGCAGTTAAAACACCATACAGAGCAATGAAACAAATAATAATAAAATATATTATTTTTACATCGTAATCTAAAATAGCTTTCATACCTGTTACAGGATTATAGTTGTTGCCAATGTTGGAAAATAAACTCTTGTACTTCAAGGGAGTATCGACGTTAAAAGGCCCAGTGTTTCCAGCTCCTATATTATATGCAGAAAAAGCCACTTTTGGAGTACCTGAAATGTTTTCACAGCACAAGAGCATAAGATATACTGTAAAATAGACTGAACTACCATGAGCTACATTTGTTATGATACTAACCTCGAGTGAGGCTTTTCAGTTCAGTGAGCTCTTTCTCCAATTGGGCCACTCTGTCCATGAGGTCGGGAGTGTCCTGGGCTCCACACACTGCACAGCTGATCAGGAAAACCAAGACAGTAATCTTCATCATTTTGGTGGTTTAGATTGTTCTCTCGTCGAGGGAATTAAAGGCGCTTTTTATACTTGTCACTGGCTTATTACAACACCAGGAAATGTAACTGGGACAGTTCTGAGGGGATCAATAAGTCAAAGTACCTTTGGCACTTGTTTTTCTTTATACAACAGGCACACGCTTTGTCCATAACAAACACCATGTTCGAGCACAAGGGTGTCCATAAGTGCACGTGGCACCAGGACACCCTAATATGGGCATTTTCTGTCCCGAAAAATAAAAATAATGACGTGCAATATTTTTACATAAAAATCACCAGAACATGTTCAATACCCTCTTAGCATTACTACCAGTCATAAAGGACAGCTTGGGTATTTTTCATTTTTTTTATCATTTAAGATTTTTATTTTAAGTTTTTTGTCATTGGTGTTACAACTATTTTAATGACAATCATAAGGCAATAATGCAACAAAACATTTTGTCAATTGTGTAAAATTTTGCATTTAGGAAATTAAACAAAAGCTATTTTGTCTAGAAACAGTATTTTATTAAAATAAGGGAGAATTATATGTTTAATTAAGCTCAATGTTTTCATAACACCAATGACAAAAGTGTAACACCAGTGACTTTGCATCAGAGCCTCCATTCATTTAATGTAGGGCTGTAACACCAGTGACTGTAACACCAATGACCAATTTCAATCAATTGTCCCTTTTCTTAAGTATTTCTATGTTATTCCTGAACAAAGATGGTGTATCACAGTACAGTTGTATAGTTTTAGCTGTGAACCTGTTTTTCCCCCAGAGAAATTCTACTAACTGATGCAAACAGCCGTAACACCAGTGACATTTCAAAATGACCCACAGTATAAAGTCACATTTTAAAGTTACTGATTTGTTGTTAGTGAGGAAAATATGTCCTTTATATTTCCCAGGATGAGGCTTTTAACTTGGTCTCATCAGACCAGAAAATTATTTCTTCACATCTTTTTTAACCTTACAAATCCTGCAAAGTAATACAGATAACACCAAACTGAGGGACAGAGATTTTTCTTAATTATTTTTAGTTGTGATTTTTCATATAAGATCTGCAGATTATTGAAGTCTATTCTCTATTTGTTTGGAATTGGCAAGAACAATATTTATAGATATAGTGGAAATATTCTTTTTAACTGCACAAAGGTGTGAAAATGGGGTCGGGGACACTGGGGTTTCAACATACTCTGGATATTCAAAGTGGAATAAAAAGTAAAAACTGCAAAAATATGATCTGATATTACCGGTCTCTTATCATGTGGCGCTCAATTTAATATTTTTTGGTTTCACTGCATTGTTGATTTTTAAAAATATTTTATTTTCAGGGGTGGGAAGTGCAGGGACAGGTTATTGCCCATAATTTGATAATGGCCCACCTACTTTCGGACACGTGTACAAGCTGACGCAGAGAGAGCGGCAGTATGTGCGCGAGGAAGTTCTACAAGGGGCGCAGAGCGAAGGAGAGGGAGGCGGCCCGTAAAGAGATAGAGCTCATGAACCACCTGCACCATCCCAAACTGGTGCAGTGTCTGGGTGCCTACGACCACCGCCTGGAGATGGTCATGGAGTTGTGAGTGCTGCGTTCACACTTAACACTCTCCATAGTGTCATTTTCCCTCCATCTTTTTGAAATAGTTTTGGACATTTTAGCGCTAGGATTTGATGTGTATAACTTGAAATAACGTGCATCTCTGAAGGATTCAAATAATGTATTCATCCCCGCTTCAGAGGATTCATTGAAAAGCCCTTGAATAGTTTTGGCTCCCTCTGCTGGCTACTGTGGGGAGCGTGAACTGTTTTAAGACTGGTTTTAGATCAGGGGCGGAGCTAGACACTCCAATCATCAGAGGCTTAGCCCATAAAGCATTTTGGGTCATGGGCTAAAATGTACCTGTGATGGCAGGTCGTGCAGTGCATATATTTTGTAGACAGGAAAATACTATAAAATTAATAATAATAATGAGCACTTTTATAATAAGTCCTACAGGACTGTAGCCACATAAATAATAATAAGGACTAATAATAATTATTATTATTAGGGCCGGGACTCGATTAAAAAAAATAATCTAATTAATTAGAGGCTTTGTAATTAATTAATTGAAATTAATCACATATAAATATTTGACCTGAGAACAGTAAGTAAGTTTTTTCATAAGGATTTTTAGTATACCATTGAATAATGACTGAATACATAAGCTTAAGCAACAAAATATTGTTTATTTTTGTTCAACCAAGTCCAACAGACCAGTGCAATATTGCCATTAATTGTGCATCTGCAGGAAAAAAGAAAACTGAAGTGTGGAAAGCAAAGTGTGATTAATTTCGATTAATATTTTTAATCGCACTAAACCTCATGTAATTAATTAATCGCAATTAATCGAAAAAAGTCCCGGCCCTAATAATTATATTTCTTTTTAGAAGTCTGTGCAACCAGGGCCACAGCAAGGGGTTTAGAAGTAATAAGGTGAAATCATATTTATGTGGGGGGTCTGGAAGTCCTCCCCCAGGAAATTTTGAATTTCACAAATGTAATTTAGTGCAATCTGGTGTATTTTAGATGAGCATATTCTATTTTAATCTAAAAAGGACTAAACCAGGACTCACTCAGGACAGTATTAGATCAAGCCAGTTATTAACCAGGACTAAACCAGGATAAATGTCAGGGTTTATGTTTGGTTCCCCTCCTCTTTGTGTTTTTTCTCTGTGAGGAGCTGGTGGTTGACGGGGGCGTGGCTGGCACCGGCAGCAATTAGGCACACCTAGACTTGCTCTGCTCAGTCCTCTCCACACTGTCAGATTATTCCGTCTCATCCGGTAGTCATCAGACCTGTGTTTTGTTCCTGCAATCTTTTGAGAGATACTTACCTTTTTCCTCCTGTGCCCAAGGTTGCCGCCGCTGTGCTCTGGATTTTTCCTGCTCCGTCCTGGTCCTGCCTGCTGCCAACCTGCCCCCGTCGCCTCAGCCACTTTTTTGTAGTTTTTTGTAGTTTTGACTACTCCAGTCAAGTCTAGTCTTGTACCAGATACTTTTACTTCCAATTTATACAAACTGTATAGACACTTTCCCTTTTGACAATTGAACCCACTATTTCCACTGTTACTGTACAAACTGCTGGGCTATTGAAGCTGCAGGCACTTTTTGCAGTGTACTGTATCATGTTAGCAATCCAAATTAAAAACAAACACTGAGCAGGCAGGTCTATTGTCTGACTATTTCTTACCGGTTTCTTGCTCCATTTCTGTACTGTCCTCATTCTGGCCTCTGTCCCTATCTCTAGTATTATAAATATGTGAAACTATACTTCTCTCTCACCTGGGTTGCCTTCCTGTCATGTTTTGAAAAAGCCCCTGATGTCCATGGTGGCAAGTCACTAGAAATATGCATTATTATGTTATAAAATTAAGCAAGAATGAAGTACAATAGATTTGTGGAAACGTATGGGGCTTCACTTATTTATTGTCCATAAAACAAGGCTAATTAGTTTACTCAAGAACGAAACACAACTAGTGGCACCTTATGATCGCAGCATCAGGAATACTAATGCTAATGCTAGTGAGGGTAAACCAATGCCCGCTGGCTGCTCTGCCTTATGACCACAACACTGGAGGCCGCCATTGCTGTAGTTCAACAGGGTTAGACACACACGCACATCCCGGGTCGGTTGAGTAGCGTGCAAGAGTTCAATGGTACATGAGAATAAAGAATAAAAACTCTGCACCGCTGTTGCGCTCCCAAGGAATTTAATTACAGCACCACAAGGATAACATTTCAGGTGCTTAGCCCTTCATCAGACAGTGAAAAGTTTGGCTACACACCTGTATATATAGTCCATAATGAGTAGATCACATGACATAGCATTACATGGGTGATCACATGGCATGCATCACATGACATTAAATGAGAGTTTGCGTAAATGGTATGTGTGCGCACACATTAACAAACAAATAGGGGCAAAACACCCATGGGCAGGTCAACAAAAGGAGCGATGGATAGCCACTGAAAAGTGATGACAGAAACCACAATAAAAAGATAATAGAATGAAGGCCACAGCATAGAGAGTGTAGATCATGTCCATAAGAAAGAAAAAAACTCTATGTACAATACAGTATATTACAAGGATCAGTATTGGTACAACATATGCAAAGGCCAATATTGATACAAGATTAGACACTGAACATTTTTTTACATTGTTTACACTTTTTACACAATGAGACACTGAACCTATTTTGTTTGAGCACTCTAGAGCAGGGGTTCCCAAACTTTTTGGCTGGGACCCCAAAAATTGACACGTAAACAACTCGGGACCCCCCCTTGTATAAAGTTATTGCCTCTTACGCTACTTTAGGGAAGAAAAATATTTTAAAATCAAGTTAACATGTATTTAAACAGTTTATTTTGATTATATAAATGGATTTCACGAATGATATGCTGTTTTACACTCAAAATATATCAAAAACAGTTGCCTTTTTCTTTTTTATTTCATCCTACAATCATCTGGGGACCCCTACCGAAGGCCTCGCGACCCCCGAGGGGTCCCGACCCCCACTTTGGGAACCCGTGCTCTAGAGGATGAGAGAACCTTGCGCCACTGAGGGGGAGAGACCATGTTGAATCATAGTACTGCAGTGATGTACATGAACAAATAACTGTACTAACACTGAAGTAGAGATGTGCACTTCGCCATTGCTGTAGTACCTCCATATAGCCGCTAGTCTCCCATTGAAAAGCATTGGACTTTAGACACGCTAAAACAACTTTAACGCCTGGTTTCTATTTTTTAAACACTTTCTACGGCTACATATTCCTCCTGAGATAAAGCTGGGTTAATCACAATTAAAGAAACCAGGCTGGTTTTCGAAATAAACATTTTTGAAATCTCGTACTAATGAGGGTTGGACTGTTAGCATTAGAGCAACCTCCTTCTCTCTTGGTACAGCTGCGTTTTTATTTTTGTGTGTCTTTTCTACAAACTGCATTTGTGGTTTCTGTGCTCCACATTGTTTTACTGGATGCTTTTGTACGTCTTTGCCGTGTTTTTGTGGAGCTCCAGCAATTTACTGCTGGGAGTCCATAATGGCCCTGAAGAAAGCGTATGAGCTAAAGACATTCGCGACCTATACATTTCTTCTTCTGAAACACTGGAGAGGGACCAAGAGCATGGAGGCGTCACAAGAGGAGCTACCATTAAACAAAAAAAGGACAAACAAGTCAAATGCGATGAGACAGTCTTAATTAATAGAACAGCTAATTATACTAAGAGACCTCCCTTCTCAGGCTCTTTACGGCGGCCTGACGTCAATGAGTGCCACTCCACGCGACCACTGACGGCACCTGCTCACGCCACACACTTTCTGCTATACGGTTTTCCAGTATCTATGAGAAAGTTCAAAGCATAAACAATAAACAATAAACAAACAACAAACTTATGCGCTAGGATGTCCAGCGCAATGAAAGTTGATTTAACTCCACAGCGCTGTTTCAGTGTCACAGTGTAGGTGCCTTACCGCCTCTATGAAATGCAAATGCAAACTTACGACTCGAAATAAACTCTTATTATCCGTAGTACAAGCTTGGATTATTCTTTTTACGCTCTAAGATATATCATAGCATATACTCACTCTGTTTTTCGCGTAGACCTCTCAGTGAAGAAAAGCAGACCCTGAACTACCGTTTCTTACACTCTATTGTGTGGATAAAGCATAGGAAAGTCAATATTCTTCAAGGAAGCAGATTAAAGTCTAATAAATTTAACTCAAAACCAGGTACTGCGTTTTGTGGATTTAATAAACAAACACAGTGGTTACAACCCGTCCGAGAGAGCAGCCTCTCTTGCTTTCAACACATGTTCTTTTTATAAGGTGGTATATTGTCCAACACTCATGACCATTACTTATCAATTATGAATGCGTCCCATGTTCAAAACATAGGATTCATTGTTGTCTATTCCACACCTGGCATGTGATATAAACATGTGGTGTGACCATGACGAGACATAGTCTTGGACAAAAAGGTCTTTCTTCAACATGATCGCACACCAAAGGAAACTTAGATTACAAACTAAATTCTAAGATGAAAAAAAATTAAACTTTGTGAGTACATAATAACACAAATGATTAAACAATCGTCACTGCTGTCCATGTTAGGCCTGCGTTTATGCACATCCCATATTTAAAATTTAAATCTTAATTAACTTTAATTAACTTTAAATTCTGATGTCTTTCACAAGGAGGTATCCGGGCAAGACTCGCAGCTAAGCCACACATGCCTTCTATCCCTACTATTGTTGTGGCTAATGGAAGTTCACTGGAGAATAAAACAGATTAACTGCTAAGCTTTTCCCAGAAGATGGTGAAAGACTCTGAAACGGGGGACAAACCCAGGAGGCGCTGCACCGTTTCAGAGGATCAGAGGACGACTGAAAGTAGCCAGGTTGCCTCCGGATGCTACGGTTTCGCCTTCCTCCAAAAACATACTGGTCAGGTTGGCCCATAGTGACGACGCGGCTCAGTCGCAGCAGCTCAGTTGTACAATGACAAATATAGCACTTACTTACTAAAATGTTTTTAAGTTGTTGTTTTTTTTCATTTAGTGTTTTCAAATCAAAATTAGGCATTTTAAATATACCAATGGTCAAATGTTAATATTAAATACACAATACAAATAACTTTACTAAACCGCTAGAAAATACCGTATACGCTTTTTTTCCATATCAAAATAAAAGGAGTAAGAAAGGTGACAGATTCTGATTCAATAAAGGATTGTATATTTAGTTTTGATGTGACACAGCAAAAGTAATGGAGACATGGAGACAGACGGGTTGTAACTGGAAGGTTGTTTTGACCTCCGCTCTGTCCATGCAGTGAGTGCATTCTGTCAATGTGTACTTGAGCAAGACACTTGACCTGCCTTGCCTATGTATGGATGGTTGTGTGAAAGGGATTGGTCCAAGATTTAGAGCCATACTTCGAGTTTGTTGACTGATGGATAAATTGTGATCCCACTTTGAGAAGCTTGTCAAACTCACTATATTATAATAATGTAATAACTATTTACTACGTACTTTCTTTCCATACCTGTACTTGTGTCCACAGAAAGCTGGTAAAGCCATGTTGGCCCTGAAGAGGATGGCTTTGCTTTCAAAGAGCGATAGTTCTGGGTCCACCAGTCCTGTGGATGGTGAGTAGAAGCAGGAGTAGTGGTAGAAGTACAGTAGTATGTAGTTGCTCTAAAATGTCTTTGCTTGTCCCTCCTCAGGTCCTCCGCTCTCCCCAGAGGCTGAGGACGCGTTGCAGACTCTGGAGAAGAAGATGCAGGGCCCTCCTCACTTCACTGAGAAGCTCCAAGACGAAACCGTCACAGTGGGCTCCAAAGGTCGTCTCTCCTGCCACCTCACAGGTAACTCCAGCATTACTAACCACGATACTTTTGAGATTGACCACATTTGAGACAAACGGACCACTGCATCAGAAACAAATCATCTTTAAACAACAGGCTGGCTCTCCACTTCTTCTATACATGCGTTTCCCAATGACATCACGCATAGTTCCGGCCGCCATTTTGAATACCGAAGTAGAATTATGCAAGAAAGACAAATGACAGACAGTGGCATTTTTATGTACTTGTAATCATTGCTCAAGACAGTAAAAACTCGGCCCCAGAGACAAACGTTTATGTGATATAACCAGCAAATGTGGCACAGACGTAGCAGCTCTGTCTGTCGAGCTACAGCAGGATTTACTAAAGATCTGCTTCACTCCTGAGACTAAATTAACCCATCAAATAGGAAACAGAAAACCTTATTCTGTGATTTTTACAGTTTGTCATGTCAACAGAGTCAATGTATAAGCTGCTCAAGACGTTAGCATGCTACCGGTTAGCAGCTGTAAACCTTTGATTGTTGATTCAATCAACTGTCAATGTGGCTCACATTTAGGAACACTGAGGAAATACTACAGTAACAGCTCAGCTCTGACCTCTGTCACATGTCGTATCCAAGGCTAGATGTTCGTGGTTCAAGGCTTTCTCTTGGAGAGGTCAGAGCTGAGCTGTTGAAGCTAAATGCTAACCGGTAGCATGCTAACGTTTTGAGCAGCTAAAACACTGACTCACTGGTTATAGCACATAAACATGCGGCCGTGTTATTACTGTTATCTTCTTGAGCAATGATTACGAGTACATAAATATGCCACTGTCTATCTTTTGTCTTTCATTTATATCCTGAGTAGAGATAATTGTTACACGTTTTAGTACTGCATAATTCCGCTTCGGTATTCAAAATGGCCGCCATAACAACAAAGGTCACATGACTGAAAGGCATGATGGACTTTAAACTGTACGCCTCCTGGTGTTGGCAGGTTACCCAGACCCGGAGGTGGTGTGGCTCTGTGGAGATGAGCCGCTTGTTGAGTCTGCGTCTGTGGAGATCGAATACGAGGAAGATGGCCGCTGCACCCTGGTCCTCTCCAAAGTCACCACTGGAGATGCCAGTGTTTATACCTGCAAAGCCACCAATGACCACGGGGAGGCAGTGTGCTCTGCCAGACTCATCGTTACACAGCAATGAAAGAACTGGTTGATAAGAAGTCAGGACTCGATTAAGACTGAACCACCTTTTAACAAGGACAAGCTACAGCTTTAACAGTCCAGTACTAGCTCAGAACTAAACCAAGTCTAAATCTGGACTTAATCAATATGACATGATATACTGTAGCTACAACTTGCAATAATGCATGAAACTGTAAAGCGACTTTAAGCTTTTAGTGTGTTTAAGAAAACTACAAAGCAGAAAATGTTCTAACAGCAACAAACAGGAGAAAAAATAAAGATGTTTTATGTCCTCCTTCAGTTCTTGCTGATGTTTATCTTATTCAAATCATTTAGGATTGTTTTAGTAGTTAAAAGTGTTTGTGTTAGTCTAAATTTAATTTAGACCTGGTTTAGAATTATTTAAATCCTGGTGATTCTGGTTTATAATTTATGCCTGGTTGTGAAAGTTTTACTGAATTTAAACCTACGTCCTTCTTCCACCATTTTCATGAACATCATTATGTAACACATCATCATTGTATATGCACCATATGCACACAACAATAAGCATTTTGTTCTACAAATTTAAAACTGTGAATTTAAAAGTACGAGCGTCACACACGACTTCTCCTACACACCTGTGACAGAAGCACATGTGTGAAGCACCTTCTCCTCACCTTTCTACAAATAGACGGTGATTGACAACTGACTGATGACCCCCCCCCCCAATACTATTTCAACCTGAAAAGACTCACAGAGACGTGTTGCGTTAGAAAGTTTTATCGAACTTAATTGAGATTGGGGCTCAGACCCCGGGCGGAAGATGGCCGAACGATACGGACTGCCTGGTGTTGATGATGATGGCCAGCATCTTCCCCAAAAGAGGTAGCTGGGGTCTGAACGGAACGTATGGCAAGATGGAAAGTCCCTCTGGCGAGGGAGCTGGAAAGTCTTGCAGGTGCAGACTTGGGAGGATGGGCTTGAGGAGTTTGCAAGTGTGGACTCGGCTTTTCACCGTTTGGAACGACTGAACGCAATGACCTCACAGGAAGTAGCTCATGAACATGGGGCTGTGAGCTACAGTGTAACAATGTAAACAATGTCAAAATAAAATGCATTTGTCCTCAATAACCTGTTCATGATGATCATACCTGTCAAGTTTTGTATTTGAAAATACAGGACATTTTCTGGCGCCCGCTGCAAACTGTCCCAAGCCCAACCAAGCTCCGAGACGGGTGAAAGTACGGTAGTTTCCCGGCCAAATCTATTGCTGATTGTTATGACAAAATGAAACCATACCGAAGTTGTTTCAACACTTCTGCTCAGAAACCCAGAACAAACTATCTTGAGCAGGGAGACACTTCTCTGGGGATGAAATGGATCAAATCGCTGCGTTTATTTCCATGCGCACGATCAGCTGTTGATCAGCTGGAATGGATTGTGGGAAATATAGCTGGCGGAGTACGCACAAGTCTCCTCTGATGCATGCTCGACTCATCCAAGGATATAAAGCGGACTTGCTGAGACCGGAATCATTCTGGTCTCACCAGGCTACTTCTACTGTACTTTTTATACAGAGGGGTAATCAGTCTGGACTCTCCGCCCCCGTTGGCGGCATCAGAAAAATCGAAACGAGTCTGTGCAATCATATTCGTTTATTTGCGTCACGTGTTGTCCACGAGCAGCATCACTCACTGGACATGGAAGTCCCCTCAATACCAAACTACGAACGGAGCACAAGAGAGAGTAAGAGCATGTCTCTAATCGGCGGTAAATTACCAAAAACACCTACGCGAATATTAACACAAAACCGCTAATAACGGCGCATCGCGGATTGGTTTACTCCACTTCCTGTTTGCTTGCGTATGTACCGCTATGGGAAATGGAATTGACCCTGCGGTGACCAGACTCAGTCGCTGCCACAGCGGTGAGTCTGGTTCCCAGGCTAGCTGAGAAGTGGAGTTTGAACTGGAACAGGACTCACGAGTCCACAAGCACACAAGTATACGGATTGAGAAATGGCCAGTGTTTGGGAGAACCCCAAAAATAAAACACTTCCTGGCAACAGCAGAAAGTAAGAGATGTTTTCAAAGGGGAGGCTTGACTGAATCAGAAACCTAAAGCAATTTTTAGATTTTGATTGCTAAACCAATGTTAAGTTACAGGCTAAAGTTACTGGAGAAGGACCTGGCATGCCACAGGTCTTGTACACAAACGCCCCATCACGCACATGAGGCGTCCGAGGCCACTAAGACACAACAGCTGTTAATCCTGTTACACGGACCAGCCTGCACACACTCAACTCATCGATGACCGCAACACTTTTCCCCAAACTGCTGGCTTTACATGCAAATATTTTGTCACCAAATTCAATACTTCTGATTAAATCTATTGTAACTTTGACTCTCAGATCACGAAACCCAGCTGACGTGACCACCAGCAGTAATTCATGGTAACCTTTTGATTTAATCTTTTGTAGTATGAGGTACAGTGTGCTGGAATGTGTAAAGACAATGCATGACTGACATACTTTAACTTTCTTGCTTCCTGCTCAGTTTCCCAGTAAAGGACTGATAAACCTTTTCCCATGTGCATGTCATCTAAAGCCTCAGGTGGTACTCCACTCCAAAAAGTAAAAAACACACATCATTCATTTAAATGTTTTGATGTTTACTACCAAAGTTAGATTTTATGGAATATACAACCAGAAAACCTAACTTTGGTAGTAACCATCAAAACATTTAAATCGGTATCGAAACAATTTCTTATTAGTGAATTATGCCAAGAAAGTATTGATTACGAATTGTGATACATGATTATTGTATACTTTGTTGCGTGGCTTTTGTATCTTAATGTATTTGTAATGTATTTTTTTTGTTTTTCTACGTGGACCCCAGGAAGAATAGCGACAGCCTTGCTGTGCTAATGGGGATCCCATCAATAAACTAAACTAAACTATTCAAATCTGAGCTCTGTAGCTGTGAATTTACTCTGCATGATAAGAGATTCAGAACAACATTAATTTATGTGTGTCTTATCTTTATGGACAATTGTAAAAGGGTATGTAATTTTATGAATAAGAAAAGTGGGATTTGGAAGAGGCCGAGTTCACTTTAAACTATTTGACAGACTTGGAGAGCAATGGTGTAACCAAAAAAAGAGGCAAACAATTAAAAGGTTAACAATTTATTACAAAGTTTAAAACCAACATAAGAATGGGAATAAAAAGTTTGTTAAAAGGGGATTGTGAGTGCAGAAGGAGAAGCGGCAGAGAGGTCCAGAACCGGCCGCGCCACGAGCGTTGGGTCGCAGATCCAAGCGTCTCCTTGGCCCGCTCCCGTATCCTCCCCTAGGGCAAACAGCAGAGACCAGGAAACAGTTCCATGCACAGAGCACCACTTAGGCCAAAGCCTATCAGAGTCGCAAAATGCAACACCGCTTCAATTTCGGGTACTCGTGGCGAAGGCAGGGTTTCCCCTGCCGCTGCGTGTTTTGTCCCCGGACCCGTCAGGGTCGGCTCTGTTTCCCTTCGGGCTGGTCGGTCCCTCCTACAGCGCCCCTTCCACCCGAACGCCTACCGGACAACACACGGGCCAGCAAAAGCACACACACAAGAGTTTATTTGGTCGGGACAGTGCATGTTAATGAACATACACGGATCTCATGCATGTAAACACGCCACACGGGATTGTAGCCTTGGGCTAATTTGCGTCCGTCGTCCCCCATGCACACTCTCATTCCTCCTGGCCTGTTTTAGTGGTAGGGGAAACTAGAGTACCCAGAGGAAACCTACGCAGACACAGGGAGAACATGCAAACTCCACACAGAAAGGCCCCGTCCAGGTGGGAATCGAACCTGGACCTTCTAGCTGTGACGCACGAGCTCTAACCACTGTACCACCGTGCTGCTGTGTTTATTGCAGGGCAAGGTATTGGGCTATCAGAGTCATGTGTACAGGCGTCATGGTAAGGAGGCGTTATTCAAAGTATTAAACATTTAGGGAACACAGCAAACCAAACCAAACAAAACAGGCGGGGCAAACCAAAACATAATGTGATGCTACAGTGTTGAGGCCACAGGACTGGTCTGACAGGTGTAACAGGTGTGACCAAGTTGTATTACGGTAAAAATGATTATAGAATGAATTCCATAGCCATGTGACTGTGCAAACACACGGATAACTCAGTGCCCGTAATGTTTGCTCTTTCGCTGGAACATTTCGGACGGTAACAGATTAAACTCTTAGATCTCTTCAAAAGCAATACCACTGCTCTCCGTGGCATTTGGGAATATTTGTGTTGTGTCATCTGATGGGATTTTGAACCTTTTGGAACAACTTGCCTGTCTGTGAGTAGAAATTATACATAAAGTTTTGTATTGTGTCGTCAAACTGCTATTATTTATGGGATTCCTGGTGCATGTCATGATAATAAGCCAATGGATATTCTAGAGTGATCGTTCATCTAAAAGCATTTTCATGCTACAATGTGTTAAATGAAACAGTGTAGTGTACGCAGTAGCTCCGTGTCTCGTCGAGTTTTTATATCACAGGTCTATGCACAATGTAGCACCTCCATCCCAAACCATACAGCGCTAAAACACCTGATTATTCCTGTTCAAACAGTGACATTTTTTGTTTTGGCCCAAACCTGTTTCTGGCTCTCACAGTCCGTCCTGTGTATTCAAACTGTTCAAAGAATGTAATTACATGCACATTTCACACCCATATACAGCATTGAGTGGTGACAAAGTGAAGCAGGGGCGACCACCCCCAAGATAAATTCCACTCATTTAGATTAGACTTCTATCATCCATTGCTCAATAAAACTTTAGGTGAAGACAATACAACAAGGTCTGTATTTTGTTGTGTTTACAACATACTATGAGATGGCAAAAATAAATGTATTCAACACCAAAAAAATCAGGTACCCCAGCTTTAAACAATTAAACAATTAATTAAACAATGTGGATTTTCTAAGCGGATAAAAAGGGGAACTATATTGTAAGGCGTAATAATACCAGGAGTAATTCGGCATCCGCGCAGTGATATCTTCACTTTACTGTGCGGATGCTGAATTACTCCTGGTATTATTACGCCTTACAATATAGTTCCCCTTTTTATCCGCTTAGAAAATCCACATTGTTTAATTTTGTGTAATTATACTTTATGGTGTAACACTTCACGTAACCATATTTAAATAGGGAAAATGTGGAAGAGTTTGGTAGCTTCTATCTTCACCTCGTTTGGAGCTATAGAGGAGAAGAGAGAGGCTAAATGCTAACGCCGTCTGTGCTGTGTTTACGTTATGGAAGCAGAGTGTCATGTTTTTTTGTTCCTTTTTGCTTTTTGTTTGTTGCAGAAGTTAATTAGTTAAATGTCAAGTGAACATGGAACCACAGAGATCCTTCTTCTACGTCATGGTTCTGCTGTTGCAGTGTACTTTGAGCTGTGAGGCCCACCAACTTTGGATCCAGGTGAGATTTTCAATTTGATCAGCGCATCAGTGTTGTGATATTGGATAAATACATAAAGTTAAATGTTTTAGGAGTATGGACAGATGGACTTTTCCCCTGCACATGAGATAGTGAAGAGAGCCAGTAAGTGTTTTGTTATCAAGCAAGGGCATTGAATTTTCATGCACCTCATGGACTAAGCTAAGGATCCCCAACGACAATGTAACGATGGCTGAATTTTTTTAATGAACCTGTCCCTCTGGCTGTTCTTTCCTCAGCAGTATTCATGAACTCTACCACTTTGCACGTTGTCCTTCAAGTAAGTGACATGGCAAAACTCAGAGCAGATTTGGGGAATCAGTCACTGCCCCGGACACTCAACATGTCTGTCGAGATCACAGAAATCGCCATCACAACAGGTACTACCACAGTTTTTATTTTCTAAAACACTTGAAATTCATGTTGCCTTTTTGTTTATTTCTAGTGTGTTCACCCCGTAACGTGTCAGAGTATGATTGTCGCTGTGAGTCCGGCTACAGCTGGTCCAATGAAACATGCTTCAACTATACCGTCTGCGATAAGAAGATTCAAGATCCATGCGGATGTATCACACACCAGACGACGGACGGCCCATCCTGTCAACTCAACCAGCCGGGTAACATATTTCAAGAAAATTCTGATTATTTTAACCAAGTCTGTTATTTGAGATCATGACATGCAAAACCTTCTACTGCAGTGAATACGACTACAGTGCCAACTACTACAGCTACTACAATGACTACGAATACAGAAGGTAACAATAAAACAGGATTAGTGAATTGTATCTAATGTAAAAAAAATAACATGGGATATTGATTGTCATTGAAATGATTTAAACTGTTTGTTTTTATTTCCATACGCAGCGACAAAGTATGAAGTATCTGTGATAATTCAGTTTCCAGTCTCAGAGTCTCTGGACATTAGAAAGAGGCTAAACACACAGACCTTCCCCAATTCACTTTCCTCAACAGTGAATGTTTCATCTAGCAGTTTAACTACAGGTAACACTTACCAATCTTGATATACGTAAAAGGGGGCATTTATCAGGACAGGTGCTAAATAGCGACTGTAAGCAGGAACATTTGAAATTGCCTGTATCGCAATTTTAGGGCCCCAAATCCCCAAAAGTGTGAGTAAAAAAAATGTGTAAATTTCGCTGCTGCTCATCCACTTTTGCATGTGCTCCTCGTTTTACACCTGAGCAAAGGCTTGGTAAATGACCCTGAAAGTGTGTTTCGTATCCCTCTGTTTATTCCTATGTTAGTACCTTTCTATCTCAATGGCCAGTGTTTCTCAAACTGTGGTGCATTTACCACTGAACTTGGGCTTCTTCAGGTGGTACTCAGGGTCAACAGCAGTTGTACTTTATTCCTCTAAGTGCTAGTTTCCCATACACGGGCAGCATGGTGGTGCAGTGGTTAGCGTCTATGCCTCACAGCTAAAAGGTCCCGGGGTCCTTTCCCACCAGGACGGGGCCTTTCTGTGTGGAATTTGCATGTTCTCCCCGTGTCTGCGTAGGTTTCCTCTGGGCACTCCAGTTTCCCCCTACCACAAAAAATATGTGTAATAGGTTCCCTCTGGAACCAGGACTCCCCTGAAAAAGAGATTTCTAGTCTCAGTGGGGCTTTAAAAAATGAAAAAAGAATGGCAGCAGAATTTGAGATTTAAATAGGTTATAGGTTCTCATCCAAATCCATTCTTTGATTGCCCACCGCCGAAATAGCATTTTCTGTGTTGAGCTGCTCATAGGGAGCATGTTTTGTACAGATGGCAACAGTATAGTCCAAAATGTTACACAGTGTGCCTTTAATAAAGGACAAAAAGAAAGGCATTTTCCACAGACCTTAACAAAGTATGAAAACGTATGCCACTGTTAAGTTACCCTTTTTTAAATATATTTTCTTATAAAAGGTTTTGCATTTATATATTTAATGTATTGAAGATTGATACATGTTTTATTATTATTATTATTTTATGTTTTTTATTATTATTAATTTTTAATATCACATAAAGTAGTATGTTTCTGTCTTTAGTTTGTATTCCAGAATCTAATCGAACGCGTTGTAACTGTGAGGCCCAATACAGCTGGCCATGTGACAAGTGTTACAACCACAGTGAATGTGCCAGTCCCACAATTCCTTCATGTGATTTCATTTACGGGCTGCCCACAGATGGACAGTATTGTCAGCCACACACAAGTGAGTCCAATTTTGTATCATCTATTTGCATGTATCGATGTATTGTTTATGTATTGTTTCTCTCATGTTGTGTCTCTACTTGGTCCCATTTACAACTACTACTGCAGCACCAACTACCACTCCACCACCAACTACCACTCCACCACCAACTACTAGAACTACTACTGCACCACCAACTACTACAACTACTACTGCACCACCAACAACTACAACTACCACTGCACCACCAACTACTACAACTACTACTGCACCACCAACAACTACAACTACTACTGCACCACCAACAACTACAACTACCACTGCACCACCAACTACTACAACTACTACTGCACCACCACAACTACAACTACTACTGCACCACCAACAACTACAACTACCACTGCACCACCAACTACTACAACTACTACTGCACCACCAACAACTACAACTACCACTGCACCACCAACTACTACAACTACTACTGCAGCACCAACAACTACAACTACTACTGCAGCACCAACAACTACAACTACTACTGCACCACCAACAACTACAACTACTACTGCAGCACCAACAACTACAACTACTACTGCAGCACCAACTACTACAACTACCACTGCACCACCAACAACTACAACTACTACTGCACCACCAACAACTACAACTACTACTGCAGCACCAACAACTACAACTACACCTACAAATCCAACTCAAGGTAAGAATAAGACAAGTGGTATGCCATGAATTAGACCATATCTAGCAATGAGAAAGCTTCAAGCGCCATTAATTGTTTTTATATTGTAAACTGCATTTTTGGGTGTATTTCTTTTGTATTAGAAAACTCGTTTAATTAATAATGGACTTTGAATCTGCTGATTTTTTTTAAATGAACCTGTCATTGAGTAGTGTGTAGCACATTCACTCTTTAGCCAGAGGACTTTAGGTAGAGGAGTTTGCTCACCTATGTTCTCCACACGTCATGTCTATGTGGGTTTTCTCCTCTTGTCCTGGTTTCCCCCATCCATTTCTATAATAGGATAACCTTTTCTTTTTTTTTTTACACAGTATTGGAAGTGACAATGTCATTAGAATTAGACAAAGCGTTTCAACCAGAACTGTCTAATCAATTGAGTGAAGAATTTCAAAACCTCAAAAATGAAGTTCTGCCAGTGGTAAGTGTTAAGTATTATTATTATTATTATTATTTTTTTTTATTTTTTTTTTCCACAGATACACACTGTTCTTTCTCTTAACAGCTGAAAGCTCAGTACAGGGGACTTACTGGATTCATTGATGTTATTGTTAATTCTTTCAGGTAAAATCTTTTAAGAGATTCATCAAACTGTATCCACTATACACATGTCTAAGTTAACTTACAGGTTTTTCATACCTGTAAGTTGTCTTGTAAGTCTCATCAGATGTTTTTGACATGTAAAAGCTTCGAATTATCAATGCTGCTAATCAATAATTGTATTTTGAAATTGGGGTAGGCACTTATAAGCTTTCTTGCTTCGGCCTACTCCTTTTGAGTTATTATTTATTTTTATTTTTATTGTTTTTTTGTGGTAATGTAAATGTAATGATGCAAATATTGTAAATAATAAGTAAGGGATAATGCACGACGAGGTGTCCATTATCAGAAATAACCATGGTCCGGCAAACTAAAACGGTTCATTGGGACCTGTTTACTTATTTTTTTAAGTCCTGGGCAGGAGTTATTTCCCTTTTTAATCAGTTTTACCTGAAACTAGTTCCATCTCAATTGTTTACCGTTACTATGGAAACAGCTGCAGTGGAGTGATATAGAACGTGATTTAACTGTTTTTTTAACTGGTGTACATGATCACTTTTTAATGGACACCTTCCAGCCAATCAGAATCGAGTATTCACCCGGACCACGGTATAACTCATTGTAAATATTAGCTCAAATCAATCAAATCAATCAAAGTTACACAAGCTTTACATTGAAAGAAATGTGTGGAGGTCTGTGTTTGTAATTTGACTCAGCTGCTATCATGATGTAGGCTATATTATGCTCTGTTACAGCCAAGGCAGTATAGTGACACAGTACACTGTTGAGACCACACAGATTGATCCCGATGAGCTGAACAAAGCTAACGCAGGAGTCCCCGAAGCAATGAGTAAAGTGGCACCTGTCATTGGCGGTGTAACTGCTTTTTTTACTGGTCAGTATCAGAGACATTTTGTTTGTTTCTTTGTCTCTTGTTCATTTTCCAAGATCTAGAATATGAAAGGTCACATATGGCAGTTGAATATTGATGGTCTTATTATATCTTTCTTTCATTTGTCTATCTGTCTGTCCCCTCACCACACACACACACACACGAACACTACCCTCCCTAAAGCCACCAACTCAATCACTATCCCCCGTCTCACCTACACTGGCAAGAGCATGACGCTGCAATGTGGCCCCCCACCACCAGACATCAACCTGGGTAGTGACAGTGGGGCTGAATGGAAGTTTAAGGGACTGCCTGTTAGCCGCGAGCGATACTCGATGACGACAAAGACATCTCTCACCATCGACCCAGTGATTCTGGCAGATATCGGTAAGTCTGCACATTGTTTTTTCTGCCTTTCTTTTTTTTAAAGTTTTATTTTACACAAAAAACATACAAAACCAACAGAGCTAACAACTCTGTTAAACAGGGTAAAACAAGACAGCAGTTGAAGGAAGGGGACGAGAGTGTTTGTGTGTGTGTGTGTGTGTGTGTGTGTGTGTGTGTGTGTGTGTGTGTGTGTGTGTGTGTGCGCGTGTGCGTGCATTTCAATAACATTGATTATGGGAATTGCCATGGTGGATGACAGAGGCTGGCGTTTAAGGAAAGGAAAATAAGCAAAAATAAATCAATAAAAGATAGTAATAGTAAACAAAAACAGAAAGCAAACAAAACCAAAAAATAATCCATCCAACAATAATAATATTAATGATAATAATTTTAAATAGATAAAATCAAAGAGGGGGGGAACCAATAATTGGATGATTTGAAGAGCAGAAGGAAGAAGCAAACAAACAAGAAATAAACAAACACACATACGTATACATATAAACACATACACACATACATATACTGTATACATATAAACATATTCCCGTCTCTTAGCAATTCCTCTTTCTCTTTCCCCCTTTTTATCAGTTTTTATTTATTTATTTTATTATTATTATTATTTATTTATCCTTTTCTCTTCCTTCCCTTCTTCTTCCCCCTCCTTTTCCCCTTTTCTCCTTCTCCCCTTCTCTTCTTCTCCTCTCAGTTGGTAGTGACCGTAAGGGCCATGATTCCTAGTCGCACTCTAACCCTGAGGAGAGTGCGGACCAGGATAGCTCCGTAGACTCCAAGGCAACCCTCTCACCCCACTGGGGAGTTGGTCGGCCTTGATGGCTCATTGTTAAGCCACAACCTTGTTTTGATTCAGAGAGGGGAGAGAGGAGGGACCTTAGAGATAGATAACTGCGTAATTAAATGTAATAATAAAATAATATTAGTAATAGTGATAGTAGTGATAGTAATAATAATAATAATAATAATAATAATAATAGTAGTAGTACAAATCTGTTATTAAGACAAACAACAACAAAACATAAACATACATACACACACATACATATGTAAAGTAACTAAAGAAACGGATACATACAGTGCATCCGGAAAGTATTCACAGCGCTTCACTTTTTTCACATTTTGTTATATTTACAACCCTAAACGTAAAGATTTTATTTTGAATTTTTTACTGAAAGTTCACACACAAGTAACAGACAACTGTGAAGTGAAAGCAAAATGATACATGATTCTGTTATTTTTCAAAAAATAGAAAAGTGAAAAGTGGGGCGTGCATAAGTATTCATAACGCATTTTTGGAGTGCATTAAATTGCCTTTATAACATTCCTAATGACTGCAGAATGTTCACACCTTGCCCTAACCATTAAATAGAGGCCACCTGTGTGTAATCTACTCCCAGTATAATTAAGCTGTTCTGTGAGGGCCTCGGAGCTATGGTCAGAGTGTATTGGTCACTAAACAACATCATGAAGTCCAATAACACACCAGACGGGTCCGAGATAAAGTTATTGAGAAGTATAAAGCAGGGTTAGGTTATAAAAACATTTCCAAAGCTTTGAACATCTCTCAAAGTACAGTTAAATACATCATCCAGGAATAGAAAGAGTGTGGCATCACTGCAAACCTACCAAGACCCGGCTGTTCTCCTAAATTTACTGACCGAACAAGGACCGCACTGACCAGAGCTGTTACCAAGGGCAATTTAATGCACTCCGAAAATGCGTTATGAATACTTATGCACGCCCCACTTTTCACTTTTCTATTTTTTGAAAAATAACAGAATCTTGTATCATTTTGCTTTCACTTCACAGTTGTCTGTTACTTGTGTGTGAACTTTCAGTAAAAATTCAAAATAAAATCTTTACGTTTAGGGTTGTAAATATAACAAAATGTGAAAAAAGTGAAGCGCTGTGAATACTTTCCGGATGCACTGTAGGTATTAAGGGTGTATGCATGTGTGTGGGGGGGAGGGGTTGGGGGTGGGGCTGACCAACAAACGAACAAACCGATTGTTACAACTCGGCTCTGCTAGATTAAAAAGTTGTAACAAAAACCAAGATATAAAATGGATGAATAAAGTTGTAATTTAATAAAAGGGATGTAAAGGGTAAATTTAACAAAGGGGTAACAAAACATTCTACCAAAAGGGGATATTTACAATAATTACAAAAGGTTAACAAAAGTGTAATCTAAACTAAAACAACAAAAGGGCATCAATAACAAAGTTAGGCCTAAACAAATACCAATAAGAGTCATGACTCAATCAACGAGTGTCTCTCGATCCCACGTCACATACAGTGAACATTCCAAGAAGAGACACAAACTTAACTCGGCGTACTGGCCACCAAGGCCAGCAGCCCACCAAAATCCGAATGGTCCCTAGACACACACATTACTGACACGAACGGGACACAGACACATATACAGATACGAACATGGCAAAACATGTTCAGATACAGATTTCCATGGAGGAGCCACACAACCGAAACTAATACAAACTGGAGGCCTGGGGCCGTAACACCGATACCGAGTAGGCTGTACATGAATGAGGTATGAGTTGTAGAGCAAGTTTGTCCATTATAATTGTTCAGTCTCCCCAACCAAGTGTATGCTGTAAAATATTTCACAAGATTGATTGGAGACATAGGAATTTCAGTAATAGTGATGAAGATAGAAGTAGTAATTTCATTATGAATAATCATAATGAAAATATTAACCAACAAAATTAATGAATAAATAGCGAAAGAAAGAAAAAAATAAAATAAATAAAATAAAAAATAAAAAAATAAAAAGAAGAGAAGTAGGCAAGCAAATAATAATAGAGCAGATAATAAGAAATCATGTTAATGGAAGAAATAATAATATATAATACTAATAATACAAATACAGATAATAGTAATATTATTTAAAAAAATAACAGAGATTATCTATAATAACAGAAAAGGTGGAATTAATGGTTCTGTAGAAATGTTAAGAATGGGGACCAAATGGAAGGGGCTTCTGTGTGTGGGGGAGGTATGAGTGTGGTCCAGAGTGATAACGTCAACAAGGAAGTTTTTCCATTGTTTGATGCTGGTTTTATGTCTTGTTTTCCAGTTCATGAGGATTTTTTTCTTGGCGACAGCCAGGCCCACAAGGAGTATTCTGTTGTTTGTTTGTGGCGATAGCCAAAGAATGTGGACATAGTGTCCGGTGTGTTCTGAACACAGTTTGTACAGTTAATAGAGGAGTAGCCCATTTTTGATTGTCTTTGTCCAGTGTAGTGTGTTCTATGAAGAATTT
Organism: Neogobius melanostomus; assembly: GCA_007210695.1. Classification (NCBI taxonomy): domain Eukaryota; kingdom Metazoa; phylum Chordata; class Actinopteri; order Gobiiformes; family Gobiidae; genus Neogobius; species Neogobius melanostomus. Next base: position 4,882,945 of record VHKM01000386.1, read on the forward strand.
TATATTGAATTAATTGTAAGTTTGAGTTATTAGTCATAATGTACATGTTACGGCAGATTTGCGTCCAGAAGTCGGGAGCAACCATTAGGTCATGTTCCCATTTTGCTGTTGGGATGCATAAAGAGGTGTCTGATTTGGAGATCAACTGATAAGTTTGGGAAAGCTGCCATTTTGGGTTTAATTTGAGTAGGTCGATAGTAAGTGATGGGAGATTTACAGTAGGTCTAAATGAGTACTGTTGTATGCAGCTGTTAGGGAGGATTTGATTTGTAAATACTGGAGAAATTGGTTGCTCCCGATGCCGTACCCCCGGACAAGGTGATTGAAGGAGACCAGTGTGTTGTTATGGAAGATGTGTCCTAGGTGTGTTATGCCTTTTTTCTGCCTTTCTTTCATTTACGCACCATTTTAAACCGAAAAACATAAAATCCACAATTGTTAAACTTGACTCACAGCTTTGCAAATCTGTGTTATTATATTACAGTCTTGGCTCTGTCTACAAATATGTTAAGATAATCTTCACTTGTTTTGTTTAGTTGTCTTTGAATTCCTTGCAAATGGGACACTCTAGACTCAGTCCTTCAAATGCATTCAAATGGGTAACCTTAAATTGATGATGATAGGTAGGCCATAAATCCCTTGGGATGTTCTGCATGAGCCTGTCGCACAATGCAGTTGGAATCGTTCGACATAAGTGGTCACTCTGGGAAGGCTGATTCTGGTTCAGATAATTCTCCATCCTATCCTGTATATTCTGTTGCTGTTGAAGGTAACCTATTCATTCTCTGCCGCAGGAGATTATCAATGCACTTTGAAAGGCACAGCCCTGAACTACATCCAAAAAGGGTCGGTAACTGCAGAAAACATCAAGCAAGCGCCCAACATTCGACTCGCTGGCACCATAAATGCCAAATGTGGGACATCTATTGCGCTAACTTGCTGTGTGCAGTCAGACTATCGAGTTACATGGTTTTTCGATGGAACTAATTTACTCGCAGGTAGGAATTTACTAATCTATACTGAAAAACAGTTTGAACTATGGTTATTAGCACATTGCATAAGGCCTTAATATACATAAAAACTGCCAGTAGGTTTGCCTGTAGACCTCTTCAAACATTCTCAAATGCATGTGATTCTTACATGAATTTAACTTTTCGGATTTCAGTCTTCTACAAATGTTATGCAATATTTCTGGATTAAAAATTAAAATGACTTAAAAATTATCAGAAGCTTTTCTGTCAACTCACCGCACTCCCTTTGAAACTTTGCTTTCAGATTCCTCTACTGAAACTGGGGATTACTGCATAAAACACACAACTGTGGAAAACTGTGAGAGCGACATAACCAAAATCTACACATGTCAGGTGGATACCCTAACAGAATACACAAGAACCACAACACTGAACTTCTTCCCGGAGCGTAAGGATTGCATGTACTATCTCTATTCATACATTTGCTTTCTATATGCTTAACATTATTTGTTCTACCAAACAGCGCCCACATGTGACGATGCCACCTATGGGACAGGCAGAGTAGGAGACAGTTCAGTCATTGGTTGTGAGCCGGGCCAGGTGGGCAACAAGAAGGCAGTGTGTGAAAGCAATGGAAAATGGAAGCTCATTGAGGACGACTGTATTCTGGAAGAATTCAAGGAGTTGTTAACCGAATCTGGGGTATGTGGCTTTATTCTGTATTCTGAAATGTACATGGCAACATATCACTCTTTGGTTCAAATCAATGTCTCTTTTGTTCTGGATTTAGGGTTTGAATGAAGCAAAAGTTCCAGACTTTGTAGAAAAACTAAGTCAAGCTGTTGAAACACAGAAAGAGGCCATTGCTGAATCATCCAACACCATTTCGGCCATTGTTGATATAATTGACACAGTTTCCAACATCTTGGTAACAGTGACACAACCCGTCATGCAGGTTTGTTAGTTATTGCATTGATGTAGTATCTTAACAAGAAATAATCTAAAAGAAAAATCCAAAAGTGTTGAACTGGATAATTAATTAATTAAAGTAGGCAGATGTAGAGCCCACGTGATGCTCAAGCACCTGCCCCTTTGCCCTGTGCCCCTTTAAGTTTTCTTCTTTTATTTTAATAATAATGATTTATTTTATGTTCTTTAATATTTACCCTACTAAGCCAATAAATGCTGAAAATACAGTTTTAATTCTCAAATTGACTTGTTACATTCGGCACTTAATAAGATCACGCAGGGTGTGCTGAATAGACAAGAAATGTGGACAATGAGTAAAGCAAAAATCTTAAGTGCAGAAATATAAACAATGAAGGAAATAAAGAATAAAATAAAAAATATAATAAGATTAGAACAGTGTAAAAAGTACAATATCAAGGTTTGTACTGCCGGCAAAGGCAGTGCAAAGTTTACAGTCCTAGTGCAGGTTGTCAATAAGTGACGCTGGTACAGGGAATGAAGTGGCGGTGCCAAAAGAATATTGCACGTAGTTTTGCAAAGGAGGGTTATTGCACATGTTACTTTACAGTCTTTACAGTCTAGTTGTACCGTCTAACAGCAGTGGGGATGAAGGCCCTGCGGTAGCGCTCCTTCTTGCACTGAGGGTGTCTAAGTTTGTCACTGAAAGAGCTGCTCAGCTCCTCTACAGTCCCGTGCAATGGGTGGGAGGTGTTGTCCATGATGGAGGTGAGCTTGGCTAATACCCTCCTGTCCCTCACCTCCTCCACAGAGTCCAAGGGGCAGCCCAGGATGGAGCTGGCCCTCCTGACCGGCTGTGTCCATGCACTTTTCTATTGAGGTTTTGGATTCTAAGCATGATCAATGCCACCTAACCTGACAAAAGCTACTGTGTTACTGTGCTAATGTAGTAAGGGTTCTCTTAGAAAACATTTGTTAAAAGCAAAGTGCTTGGCAGAAACATGCCTGATTATGCCCATACTGTAATGTTCGTATACACTGATCTTAATCAAATCGTGGTATGTCATCCGAAAACTACCAATTGTTTATTTTGATGGTTCTCTGACTTGTATAATTTTGGAATTTATTAATTTCATTTTGGAGATAATTTCATGTATGCTTTTGTAATGCATTTACCTTAGGTGTTTCTCCAGTTTAGTCATGGTTTACATCTTTTTTAGTTTTAGTTTATTAGTTTATTTGAGCAGTTAAAATTCTGCTCAAAAGGAGTGGGCTGAAGCAAAGCTTATAAGCGCCCACCCCCGACATCATTGAAATAAAAACAATTGATCAAATCACACAAGTACAGGGAGCATGTTACAAAGTACAAGACACAAGAGCAGGAACACGACACACACACACACACAACGTACCCCTCCGTGACCCAACTTTACCTGTTATAGTTACATTATCAATCCTACATTAAGCAACATCATATTTTGATTTTTGTTTTTTTTATTTGCCCCACCGGCAAAGAGAAACTACAACCCACCAGAGCGGCCATTTCAACCCGGCCCACACCCACAAAGCACCTCTAGAATTGTTTGTACAAATATAAATTAACAGAGTTTAACGGAACGGAAAGGAAAAGAAACACAACTGAAAGGAAAGGAAACACAACCACAACAACTGTCTCATTTCATGTACGCTATGACTAATACAAAGCAAGTGAAAAAGGCGATCCTTAAGTTATTTATACACATATATGCACACATACACACCTACATACATACATATACATATATATATATACATATACATACATACATCCAGTTTAGACACCATTTAGTTCAGTTTAGGTTTAGTTAAAGAGTACCTAAACGGGCGTGCCAAAGCCTTTCCCCACCCACAAACCAAAGTCAAAAATTGCAGCGAAAGAGGCGGTCTCTGAAGTTTGGGGGTGACATGCGGGGGGTGAGTGTGTGGGCCTTTGCATTGGCACAATCACAGCAGACAGATTACGTGGGAGGGACTTGGTTATATACCACAGATACAGGGGCAGGACAATGGGCAGGACAATGGGAAGCACCTGATGACGATGTGTGGAGCTGGTGCGGCTTATGACGTTCTGTGGAGGCCGTGGACACGTCTCCAGTCAATCAGGAAATTCTAATTTAGTAGCAGAGTTTACCCTGAAGGGGGCGCAACCCATTCGTTTTCAGGCCAAAGTTAGGATTTAACACATGTTTGCGCTATAATGTCAGAATAATGTCAGGGACCAGTAGACAACACTATGAGACACCCACTGAGACAGTTTATCAGTAAAAAAAAACTTGATTTGGTGTTTAGTTGCTCTTTAAAGTTTACATTTTTCAGAGTGGTTTAGTCATGATTTGATGTTTATCTAGACCTGAACGAACTGGGAAAGTCAAGTGGTTTTATAAAGTTGTACTTGGAAAGTCCAGTATTTATGGGGTGGTACTTAGTGTTAAAATATTGAGAAACTGTTATGTATGTTTACAGAATGTCCTTGAGGTGGTTGATGAGCTCAGTGCAGATGAAGCCCGAACCTCCTGGCAAAATCTGAACAACGAGAAAAACAATGCCAGCTCTCAGCTACTGAATGCCCTGGAAGTCCTATCCAAAGTCCTACAGGGAGAGTTCTCCATCATCACTCCGCGCATCATGCTTAACAGAACCACATTCAACAACTCTTTTAGTGCCGACCTCAACTCCAGCATCACTGTTGAAATCTTGAACACCCAACTCAGCAACGTCTTCATCACCACCATTGCCTTCTCCTCCCTCAACAACATCCTGCCTCCACGGGATGCCTCTTTTAACGTCAGCAGCTTAACAACCAATTCCACTGATAATTCCACCGATCCCGTTTTCAACAATGTTATCAATGCGGGTGTGGTGCTTATCAACGTGAACCAAACGATTAACAATGTTACGCTTGCTTACGAGAAAAGGAATAGCAGTTTATCGCTGGGTCCTCAATGCGTGTTCTGGAATTTTGATCTTCTGGATGGCTTGGGAGCGTGGGACACAGAGGGATGTACGTTTGTTTCGGACATTAACGACACAGTGACGTGCAACTGCAACCACCTCACCTCGTTCTCCATACTCATGTCCACGGACATTCCCAAACGTATACAGCAATTTCTGGATATTATCACTTACTTTGGTGTTGGAATATCTTTGGGCAGCCTGGTCATATGCCTTATTATTGAAGGCTATGTTTGGAAAAAAGTTACAAGAAATGGCACCGCTTTGATGCGACACGTCTCTACAGTAAACACAGCTCTTTCTTTGTTGATTGCCAATATATGCTTCATTATCGCAGCTTCTGTTGCTAAGAACCCTCTTGAAAACCCAGGTGAAAACTACGAGGTGCCAGTTGGACCGTGTAGCGCCGCAACATTTTTTATGCACTTTTTCTATTTAGCACTGTTCTTCTGGATGCTAGTGTCAGGGATGTTGTTGTTTCACCGCACCGTCTTGGTCTTTTCGCACATGTCCACGTCTTCCATGTTGGCCATCGGATTCTGCGTGGGTTATGGAGCTCCGCTGATCATAGCTGTCGTCACCGTCGCTGCCACCGCTTCGGGAAACGGATACATACGAAGAGACGAGGCGTGCTGGTTGAACTGGAACGAGACAATGGCACTTCTGGCCTTGGTCATACCCGCCTTGACTATAGTGTTTATTAACTTTATCATTCTGTTTGTGGTGCTGTACAAGATATTGAGGAGTGGAGGGATCGGGGAGACGTCCGATGACAAGCACACACTGAAGGTGATTGTGCGCTGTGTGCTCGTCCTGACACCTTTATTCGGACTCACCTGGTCTCTGGGAGTGGGGACCATGGTGGCACCTACAAACGAAGGGATCCACATCGCATTTGCATTCTTCAATTCTCTACAGGTACGTTCACTGTTTGGGCCAAAAAGTTTGGGACGAATACGTTATTGATTTTGATACATTTGCAATTTAGTCCAATAAAACAATTCATTTCTTAATTTAAATGGCCAACATTTCATCCAAATCTCTTTTTAAGGGGCAAGTTATTTACATGCAATAACTTGCTCATGCAAACACAGCCCCACTCTAATCAAACACCATCGGGCCATTTGAATTAATACGTGTCCAGCTAATTATTTATTCACTTGGGCTGAAATCTGAGCACTGGCCTAATAATTTTGATTGTTGGATTTCCTAGTCCTGGGCAGCACTCGTGCAGCAACATTCTGGATGTACTGAAGCTGTTTTATTGCTCTTTTAAAGAGGCCAATGAGCAGGCCGTTTCCGTATTCTAACCTGCTGGGGACAAATGCATGAATTTGTCTCTCTAATGCAGGATTTTAGAGGCAGTTGTGGTGAATAGGTCTGGGCTCATTTTACACATTAGGACATGGATGGAACATGTAGGGGGAGGAAAATACATAATGTTAATGACTGCATTTTACAAAGCCTTTGGAAATGTTCCAATCAAGTGAGATGTTAACTTGGTAACAAGCTGCTCTACAGAATCTAGTGATTAACTCATGAAGGCAACATGTGCGTCAACTCAGACCGGCGATAACGTCTCCAACGTTTATCCCATGTCATATGAACTGGTGTCCTTGTGTTTTTCTCCAGGGTTTCTTTATCCTCGTCTTTGGGACACTTTGTGATTCTAAGGTAAGTTTACTTTAGACAATGTTTTCTGACAAATCTTATTCAGTAATGTACAGAAATAAAAATAAAACATGTGCTTTTAGATCCGTGCCCTCCTTGCAAGAAAATCAACATCTAGTTCTGGTTCTAGCTCCAATCGATCAAGAGTGAGTCAATGATGAGAACTGAGCTTCTTCATTTTGAGGTTTAAAATGTGCTTAATTTGATTTTTTTTTTTTTTACAGAGCACCAGTAGAGTTACATTAAGTGCCCTCTTCAGCAGAATTCAAGGAAAACGAAGTATGTCATTTTACAGTTTACAGTGTTCAAAGTTGAGCAACGTTTTAAAGTGTACTTCTCTTTCAGATGGCTATCACATGCAAACTGCGTCCAGCAGCAGCACCAATGGCCCCACGGAGTCCTTTTCATACAACGCATAAACTGTTATCCCTTCCTGCATTAACCTTGTTTTCCATGACATCAAAGTCAGTTCTAAGTATTTAGGGATGTGGTTGACAGTGAAACGAGAGTAGAAAACTGAACTGCGTCGGATCATTGGTTTCCGCCATTCATTTAATATACGCAAACTCTGCCAATCAAGCAGACCCTGACACAGGTGTAGAGAAGAATCCCACTCCCAGACACTGTACAACTATTGCACAGTGCTCCCCCTCACTGTGACTTTGAGGGATTCAAATGAGTCAAATGTAGTTGAAATAAGAGACTCCCCAACAGGAAAAAATAAATGATGCACTTTTGCAATAGCAAGCACAATAGTGAATGCACACCATCGCTCACTATTATTGCTCTGTCTTAGTTTTCACAGCAAGACAAATATCACCCTGCAGCAAGAGGGGTTTGTTGTATATGAGGGTTTATTAATTAATCAGTTTATTTATTAAATAGGTTCGTAGATTAGCCTTAAAATTAAACGGGGCACCAGTTCGAAAAAGCGAACAAAATAAAAGAATAAGAGGCTAAACTACAGATTTATTTGAAGGAAGTGAATTCTTGGACCGATACACATTGACCCTTTGTCTGAAATAATAAACAGACATTACCAAAGCAAACTGTGGTTTAATGATCCAAATCAGTTGACGGCATTAAATATTAAAATGCAAAACAGGATAACCTAGGAGGTTTACAGAATGTATAATCAGATAAAATGTTCTAAAAATTGTAACTTCACCTATTGAAAGTCAATAGGTGAAGTTACAATTTAGTCGAATTAGCTTAACAAGCTAGACTCAAAATAGTTGTATCAAAAATTTAGTTGTTTTGCTGTAAAAATGCAAATGTAAAAGTAGTAACTGAACAGTATAATAAGGGCGGGATCTTCACTGTAGACTCGGCCCTTGCGTGACGTGTAGCTCGCGCAGCTCCAATGCTAACAGTCCGACCCTCATTCAGTACGAGATTTCTAAAATGTATCCTACGATAACCAGCCCGGTGCCTCTGATTGTGTCTAACCCAGCGTAATCACAGGAGGAATATCGAGCTGTAGACAGTTCCAAAAAATTAGGCACCGGGCATTAAAGTTGTTTTTAACGTGTCTAAAGTGCAATGCATTCCAATGGGGGACTAGCGGCTATATGGCGGTACTACAGCAATGGCGGAGCAATGGCGGCCTCCAGTGTCGTTGTTGCAATGCAGAGCAGCCAGCACCCATTGATATGAACACTATGTTGTTGTACATTTGTAAAATGACAATGAAAGCATTTACACTTACTGACTTCACTTTGGGCCACAATTGGAATTTAGGCCTCAGATAACCCTGATCTAAATAGGGTTCAGTAGTATTATGGTCCAAGCCTGTAACTCGATATGATCGGAACACAAGTCACTGGGATGGGAGGAAGTCTTACGGTAATGTGATTAAAGGAATACATTTCTATTGAAATAAACACATTAACAATCTTCAAACTTTACAAATGCATTATCGACATTTTGACATTACATACATTGTATCTTTGTTGACCTTGGTGTGGCAAGGCGAGTGGGGGAGCTAGGTGGCTGTGGACCCACCACTCAATTTATTTTAAACATAAACATCCTGAGACAACGCCAGGGGCATGATGTACATTATCACTTTTTAACGGACACCCTCCAGCCAATCAGAATCGAGTATTCACACAGACCATGGTATAATAAGAATTAAGATAGGCAACGGAGGTTCGTTACAATTGACAGGACAAAGGCAATTTACAAAAACATTTATTCTCTTATAGGGAAAGTAAGGGTTAGGGTAAGTTTGGTTTAGTAAAAGTATTTAGACAAGTTCAGTTCAGTTCATATATGTGCACAGTCAACTAGCCTTTGAACAAGAACAGCACAGGGTAATGCTCTAGCGTGAGTTGGCGGGGAGAGATGCTTGACAGTCCATAATAGCGGTGCTCGGTGGTGCTGGCACTTTCCACTCTATTAAGGGACCGTCAACAAATTACTATACTAAACTCGATGGAAAAACAATGTGTCATTTTTCTTTTCTTTTTTTTTGCTTTATGGGTATTTTACCCAGTGCCCTCAAATCACTTTACAATTAGTACTAGCTCTTTGCCAAGTGGCCCATAAGGCATCCCAATATTGTAAAGTGCAGTGGGTCCTAAACCCTAAACGGTACTCAGGGGAAAAAAAATAATATGTAAAATTGTTTATAAAACACTGTAAAATCTTGTAAGCAGAATGACAAGTCCCTAGCCCCATTGCCGAGAAGGAGTATCAATATGGAGCCACTGGGTAAAATGCCCATAAAGCTATCAAAGAAAAATTACACATTGTTTTCCAACTTGTTGACGGTCCCTTAATAGAGCGGAAAGCCACCGAGCACCGCCAGCAAGTACTAAGCACAAGCCGTCTCACGCAGCTCTCCCTACCTGCTCACACTAGACCATTACCCTGGCCTGTGCTGTACTTGTTCGAACGCTAGGCTAGTTTTTGCCCAACTAAAGCAGTGAGTAGTGTCTCGGATTCAGTCAACGTAATGTTGAACAGGCTATCTGAATAACTTCACCACATAGGCGCACACCCGACATAATGACCCTTCCTCACTCATGTCACCTCCTGGGTTTAGTAATTTTGGTCATAAAAACAGAAACTTTACTCGGAAAAACAGGATTTATTTTAGTCGTCAATACAGAAATTACTTTTCTCAACAACAAAAAAGGATTTATTTTGCTCATAAAAACAGAACTTTTCTCGTAAAAACAGAAACTATTTTTTTATTATCGTGAAAACATAAACTTTTTTTTTTTTTCAAATGAATGCAATACTTTGCCGTAACCCTTGGTTGACAACCTCTTGTGAAAGTGGGACAAGTCACGTGATGCGGAGGGACATGGTGCGACAGATCAGAGAAATTCAGGCTGCATCCGAAACCATTAAATTATAGCCTCTAAGTACTAACACTAGCAACTAATCCTTAACCTTTCATGGGGTAACTGTTAGATCTCTATACATTATATTGTTTTAATGTATTTATTATTGCACATGTTGATTGTGTTGTATGTCTGTGGATGTACTGTTTTTATCGGGCCCATACTGGCACTTCCTCTGCAAATGAAGTTCCTAACGGATAAATAAAGTGAATTTGAATTTGAATTTGAATTAGTGAACTAGAGCTTCAGCAGCATTTGCCCAATTCGACCATCCTTACCCAGGGGAAGGGGAAGTGACATCACCAACAGCTGTTTTTCTTCTTTAAAGTTCAGTACAGGCAAAACAAAAGCGCATACATAAAGCATACATACATAAAGCGTATATTGTCCCAACAACATAAATAAGGACATTTAAGGTGGAAAAAAAAAAGAAACATCCAAATGAATCATCACATTCCCCTTTATTTGATCTCAACAGCGGTTTCATAAAGCTACAGTATGCAAATTAGCCATGTGGCTTAAGTTTCTGCTAAATGAAAGCAAAAGCACAAACTGCCTTATTTAGGCCATTCACTGAGGAGGCTCTTTAAAACCATGTGACTGTGCTGTGGTGACGACAACATGTATTTTGTCACTTTTATAAAGTTTTGTCATATCCTGGCTGTCCTCCTCTCTCCCTCTCCTTCTGTCTGTCTGTGTGTGTGTGTGTGTGTGTGTGTGTGTGTGTATGTGTGTGTGTGTGTGTGTGTGTGTGTGTGTGTGTGTGTGTGTGTGTGTGTGTGTGTGTGTGTGTGTGTGTGTGTGTGTGTGTTGTTGGCTATTTCTATATGTGTTTTTGTTATAATAGGCTTTAATGACTATATGAAACTGTGTTGATTGTAATCTGTGCTTTTGTAGTGAATTGAATTGAATTGTTGTCCTTACTCTTGGAATCCACTGGGGGGCAGTGTGTTATAATGTGGAGTCAGATCGCGCAGAAGCATTCCAAGGACATTGATTGGTTCTTCAACAAGTAGCCGCCTACTTCCTGTTCCTATAAATTACTTGGGCTGATTCCGAAACCGTGAAATTGGTAAGTGGTCTAACGCCAAATCGGATGTGCGTCAGTGTCCGCCATGATAAGTAGCTTCCGAATTGGTCTGTCAGTTAGGAAGGAGTTAGGGAAAGGAGCCTCAATACTAACTATCATGGCCACTTTAGCATAGGAGCTTCTGATGCTACCTCACTGGCGATTAGGAGCCATGTGCCATCCCATAAGCCACTGCGCCGCATGCCGCCCCCCTCCTCGCCCCCACCCTCGAGTGATTCTTCATGCTTTGATTGACAGGTGCACACTTCATTAAAAAATATATATAAGAGATTCTGCACAAGCCAAACTTTATGAAAGTGACGAAATACATGTTAGATCACAGCACAGTCACAGCCTCAGTAAATGGCTTAAATGGAGGCAGTTTGTGCTTTTGCTTTTATTTAGTAGAAACTTAAGCCACATGGCTAATGTGCATACTGTAGCTTTATGAAACAGCTGTTGAGATAAAATAAGGCTAAATGAAAATGTGATGGATCATTTTTATTTGGACACTATGTTGTTGCATATGCACTACAGTAGGTGGCAGCATGCGCTTTTGTTTGCCTGCCAATATCGTTAAAGAAGAAGATGAATAGCTGTTGGTGATGTCACTTCCCCTTCCCCTGGGTAAGGACGGTCGAATTGGGCAAATGCTGCTGAAGCTCTAGTTCACTAACTGCATAGAGATCTAACAGTTGACCCCATGAAAGGTTAAGGATTAGTTGCTAGTGTTAGTACTTAGAGGCTACAATTTAAGGGTTTCGGAATCAGCCTTGGACTACACCGGTTCGCTCTCTCTGCCTGCTGCCCTCGTAGACATTCGTAGCGCCCAATAAACGGCTATGGACAATCGTAAACCACACCTCTCCTACGAGAAAATGAATTGGTGGTCCCCAGACTAAATATCACTTGTGATTTTAGTCTGGCGTTAGCCAGTGTAAGGACTTTGTTCTTTTGTATCACGCGAGAACCGTTATTTGGATATGGCCAAAGCATACACTGGAGATAGAAGTCGTCTCAAGAAAAGGCCTTTATTGCCATTGTTCCTAGTTACAAAGCAGTATAACCAGCTGGTGACTTCAGAAGAAGTGAAGTCCCGACCTCCGTTGACCGTTGCCTTTTATCCTAGTCTTGCACTTCTCTATGCAGAGAGGGTGCCTGCCTATCAGTGAATCAGTTGTTCGTGTCTATGTGTTTGTACATTATCTGTCCTGTACGTCATGTTCAGAATTATTATGGTGTCGACCGTTATCTATCAGCTAGTGTCACTGACATGGCCTTCTTGTTCTGTAGCGTGTAAGCAAAGCATGCGTCAGGAGCCTGTTCAGATTGCGTCACAATCCTTACAGACCCCCTGTTACTTACTCATATATAGGAGTAAGTATAATTAAAGCCGCTCGCGGCGATAAAGGCCCTCGCCCCTTGCGACCGCCCCCCCTTGCGACCGCGCCCCTTGCGAAAGCCCCCCCCCCTTGCGACCGCCCCCGCTTGCTCTCGCCCAAACCTGCTCTCGCCTCGGCCTTAGACCCAACCCGGTCTCACTCTTGCGCCCGCTAACTCTTGCCCCGTCAAGTTTTTCGCATGTTTTTTTTAGCGAGAGGAAGCAGGTTTATCATGAGCAAGGAGCCTACAGCAGAGAGAAGGGCAATGGCGTGCTGGGTAATTGGGAGAGTGGAGACGTTTCCCGGTGGGCCCAGCTCAGTTGCGGTGCCTTTGGGCTGAAATAATTAAATAATGAATTAATAACAGATGCACAGTTGCGCCATTCCTGGTGGAAAGGCTTTAACTGGGCTGCAGCAGGAGCCTGGGATGCTGTTCCAGATATACAGTAAGTAACACAAGCGTAACTGTCAGGTAAATCTATAAAAAATAATTATTTATTTTCCCCCAGTGACGCTGCAATGACCCAAACAACCACCAGGTGGCACTTGTGAGCAGGGTTAGGAACATTGGCATTTAGCACCATAGGCGTAAGCAAACGATTCAGAAGTGAATTAAATCCCGAAGCAAGCTGAAAACCTTCTGCTTTTAATATAGCCTACCCTGCTCCAAACATAGTTTATTGTAAAAACGTGAAACTATCACGCAGTGGTGTGCTGGGACCTCATTTTGGCCCGCAAATTTAGAAAAGACCGGCCAACTCTTCGGTGGGATTATAGCTCAATGATAAGGCGCTAGTCTCTGGTGCAGGAGGACCCAGGTTCAAGTATGGCTTTGACACTTTTGATCCAACTATTTATTTGTCCACTTTTTTATCTTTGCAGGGTTAGGAACATTGGCATTTAGCACCATAGGCCTAATCAAACGATTTAAAAGTGAATAAAATCCGAAGCAACTGAAAATCTTCTGCTTTTAACCTCTTAACTCCCACCTGAACCGAGCACAGTTTCTCCAGTGTTAAAAGCTTCTACTAAAGGTACAAGCATTTTTGCAAACTGTCCTGTTTAGCTCTGTTGATAGAGTCACTGTCTGTGATGCGGCGGGTTCCTAGTTCAAATCCTGGTTAGGTCAACATTATTTGTAAGTTTTTATTTTTTACCGTAATGCTAACTTTAATCATTAAATGATTACATGTTGTTGACATTTACATTTTTTCTACAAAAATACTTAGTAATTAGGCCAACACATTTAAAATAGTTGCTAGACTCATTTACAAGCTAACAACATATTACATCATCAATAAAGTATTTCTGCTTTTCCAAAGTTCCAAATGTATTAAAAGTCCAGAGATGCAAAATAATTTAATGATTAAAGTTAGCATTACGGTAAACAAAATAATAAATACTTTAAAATAATGTTGACCTAACCGGGATTTGAACTAGGAACCCACCGCACCACAGTCAGTGACTCTACCAACAGAGCTAAACAAGGACAAGTTTGCAGGACATTTTACTTATATGAGAGCATATATCAGAGGTGAGTGTGCACAGAGTCCAAACAAGTGTCTGATGTTCAGAATGAGCTGGTCACTGGGACAAAGCAAAACACTCAGCTGTGTGTTGCTATTGAATGCTTTTTCAAAGTAAGAGAATACCAGAGGACAGCAAGTTGCATTTTTCCTGCAGTTTGGTTTACTTTATATTGGAGTCAATAGGATGTGCCTCACCAGCAACAAACCTCACCGCACGTCACTGGTGTTCAGAGTATGTTCACAGGTTGGGGTGAGGGTAGGGCAGTGCTGGGAGAATTTACATACCTATAGGAATAGCCTATTATCATGCAGCCTTTTGTGCTGTGGCCGGATTTTAGTCTCTGGTTGTCCGTGTGGTGACACCAAAGAAGACAAGAATGATATGTTAGATATCTGTAATGTTAATCTTAGATAGGAAGAATGTAGTTTTAGATGTCTCGAAATTCATTTTGACAAGGAAAAAAGATAACAAGCTGATAACGTTACCTAATTGCACACCAGGGCACTGAGGCAAAATTCCTCAGACTGGATTCGAACCCCAGTCTCCCACGTGCCAACCTGTAACTCTAACCATCAGGCCAGCGTACCCTCACTGGCCAAACGAAGTTTGCAGGCAGTCTTATACTTCATTGGCCTGAGCGTTTAATTCGCCGGCAGAGCAGTTCAGCCACGATTAATTGAATCATTTTATAATTAGAGTAAAATCGCCTGGGAGACAAATATTTGAGAGGCTGCTTCAGCCATGCAGCAACCTCGATGGGTAAAACAATATTTTGATCAGGCCCATTTAGTAGGAGGAACGCACAGGGAGACGGACAGGAAACAGCCAAACTGAACTTCCTGTGATTGTACAGGCCAAAAATGCTGAAATTGGAGCAAAAAACGTTCAAATTAAAGCTTCTTTCTGTGACAGAGAAGTAGTAAAACTACGTATGAGTCTAAAAGTGTGGCTTTTGTTAATAAAGGGGGAATTTGGGGAAAATGGACGATTTTCAGGAGAAACTCTGACAGAGGCCAACATGCTGGCAGAAGAACAACTCTGGCTATTTTGACGGTGGAAGGGTGGGTCACATGCCACTTAGAAGCCACTTTCAAGCCATCTGAGCCACAAGGTGGCGCTGTTGTGCTCAGGCATAAGCCAGCAGATGGTGCTGTTGTGCCATTTTGCTTAGGCATAATAAGTGGAGTGGTTAACTTGACCCCGACATATTATACATTGTCGAAAAGCTCTGACTAAAGCGCATGTGACTGTCAGGCTCATTGGTCACTGCCGAGTATGCAGTGACCAACATGTGTAAATGAGTTAGAAGTGATCAACAGAGTGATGCTTCTTTGATATGTTGATCCCCATGACAGGGAAGGCCTGTATGATTATTTTCACAACTCCATACCATCCCGATTTTTTATTGGAATTTTTCAAGAAAAAACCTTTGAGGGGGCGCCAGTGGGTCATTTTTGGCGATAGTGGCTACGTTGCACATGGTTAGGTGCAGCTCGGGAATGTGCACGCGCGCCGGATTGGGTCCGTTCCAATCCGACAAAGTCTGTGAAAGATATGAGACTTTGAATTTTGTTGAAAATGGCCTCTGAGTTGCGGGCTTGTCATGACCACGCCCAATAATATTTCCAAAATGTAAACGATGATTTTGAAAGCCACATGGGTCTGGGACATTTTGGGCAAAAATTGAGGCTCTTGATTGAAAACTCGGCGATCAGGGTCAGAAGTTCAAGAGGTACGATTTTGAAGGTTCGAGGTTCGGGCCAAGATGGCCGACTTCCTGTGGCATTTAGGGCGGGGCCATAATATATTTTTTTACATGTCCTGACATGGTCTATGTCCCTGGCCAGTGTCACCTTTGTACGATGACATTTTTTGCGACCGGGGTCTCATTGACTCAATGTAAACTGCCTGTTTGAGGGGGCGCCACTGAGCCAGCTTTTATTATTTTCTCTCGCGGACGCCACCCAAAATTCGAGCTCCCGGAGCACTAATTTCTGATCCCTGTTACTTGCATATCGGTTCACGTTTGCTATGTGAATTCTTGCGTTTTCTGTTTCCGTTATTGATTTTAATTAGTCCCTCGCGGGACACTGCGTGTCACTAGCTCGGGCCTAATAATACAAAACTAAGCGAGATAGAGGCATGTTGTAATAGACTTTTTTGATCAGCGTGACATGGAGAATCAGGTCATAATTTTGTTTTCACTTTCGTGTAAGTGTAATTTTGCAGGTATAGGTAGGGGGCGCTATTTTTGTGAAAATTGCACAATTATCCAGGTTAATCAGTACGATCCATAGAGCGGCTTATGTGATCCAAATATGAGTGCAATTGGAATTTGCATGCCCTTTTGAGTTGTCCTCAAAGAGCGGGGAAAACGCATGATATTTGGCGGTACAAAAATAAGCGAGATAGAGGCATGTTGTAATAGACTTTTTGATCAGCGTGACATGGAGAATCGGCTCATAATTTTTGTTTTCACTTTCGTGCAAGTGTAATTTTGCAGGTATAGGTAGGGGGCGCTATTTTTGTGAAAATTGCACAATTATCCAGGTTAATCAGTACGATCTATAGAGGGGCTTATGTGATCCAAATATGAGTGCAATTGGAATTGCATGGCTTTTGAGTTGTCGTCAAAGAGGCGGGGAAAAAGCATGATATTTGGCACAGCGGTACAGACAAACCGTGAGAGATATCCGAACAAAAGAGCTTGATTATTGTCGCTCTACGCCTCTAGATTACACTCACCAAGTTGGATCTCATTTGGGTCCGAAACCCTGGGAGTGACTTGACAAAATATCAGGTGAAAAAATCAGGCTACAATTTTCAATCCAATATGGCCGACTTCCTGTTTGTCAGAGGGCGGAGCTATAATGATGTTTTAGGTTTGTCTGATGTCCTCTATCACTGTACCAAAAGAAATAGGTTTAGACCAAAAATGCATGCTTCCATTTGAATGGGGGTCGTGCTTGAGGGGGCGCCACTGAGGCATTGTTCAAGGTGTTGTTCTTGAGGATATCAAAATAGTTAATTTTTCACCAACCATGAACCTTTGGTCAATAAAATTGAGTTTCGTTAACGTTCAGGGGGTCAAAATTGAGATCAAAGACGTAATAATAATAATAATAATAATAATAATAATGGAAACCGTTTTTTTGCCATGTTTGCCATTTTATTCTCCCAAACTACATTATCTCAGAGTGATGCTTCTTTGATATGTTGATCCCATGACAGGAAGGCCTGTATGATTATTTTCACAACTCCATACCATCCCGATTTTTTTTATTGGAATTTTTCAAGAAAAAACCTTTGAGGGGGCGCCAGTGGGTCATTTTTGGCGATAGTGGCTACGTTTGCACATGGTTAGGTGCAGCTCGGGAATGTGCACGCGCGCCGGATTGGGTCCGTTCCAATCCGACAAGTCTGTGAAAGATATGAGACTTTGAATTTGTTGAAATGGCCTCTGAGTTGCGGGCTTGTCATGACCACGCCCAATAATATTTCCAAATGTAAACGATGATTTTGAAAGCCACATGGGTCTGGGACATTTTGGGCAAAAATTGAGGCTCTTGATTGAAAACTCGGCGATCAGGGGTCAGAAGTTCAAGAGGTACGATTTTGAGGTTCGAGGTTCGGGCAAGATGGCCGACTTCCTGTGGCATTTAGGGCGGGGCCATAATATATTTTTTTACATGTCTGACATGGTCTATGTCCCTGGCCAGTGTCACCTTTGTACGATGACATTTTTTGCGACCGGGGTCTCATTGACTCAATGTAAACTGCCTGTTTGAGGGGGCGCCACTGAGCCAGCTTTTATTATTTCTCTCGCGACGCCACCCAAAATTCGAGCTCCCGGAGCACTAATTTCTGATCCCTGTTACTTGCATATCGGTTCACGTTTGCTATGTGATTCTTGCGTTTTCTGTTTCCGTTATTGATTTTATTAGTCCCTCGCGGGACACTGCGTGTCACTAGCTCGGGCCTAATAATACAAAACTAAGCGAGATAGAGGCATGTTGTAATAGACTTTTTGATCAGGTGACATGGAGAATCAGGTCATAATTTTGTTTTCACTTTCGTGTAAGTGTAATTTTGCAGGTATAGGTAGGGGCGCTATTTTTGTGAAATTGCACAATTATCCAGGTTAATCAGTACGATCCATAGAGCGGCTTATGTGATCCAAATATGAGTGCAATTGGAATTTGCATGCCCTTTTGAGTTGTCCTCAAAGAGGCGGGGAAAACGCATGATATTTGGCGGTACAAAAAATAGCGAGATAGAGGCATGTTGTAATAGACTTTTTTGATCAGCGTGACATGGAGAATCGGCTCATAATTGTTTTCACTTTCGTGCAAGTGTAATTTTGCAGTATAGGTAGGGGGCGCTATTTTTGTGAAAATTGCACAATTATCCAGGTTAATCAGTACGATCTATAGAGGGGCTTAGTGATCCAAATAATGAGTGCAATTGGAATTGCCTGGCCTTTTGAGTTTCGTCAAAGAGGCGCGGAAGCATATATTTGCCACAGCGTAGACAAACCGTGAAGAGATATCCGAACAAAAGGCTGATTATTGTCCGCTCTACGCCTCTAGATTCACTCCACCAAGTTGGAATCCATTGGTGCCGAAACCCTGGGAGGACTTGACAAGATATCAGGTGAAAAAATCAGGCTACAATTTTCAATCCAATATTGGCGATTCCTGTTTGTCAGAGGGCGGAGCTAAATGAAGTTTTGGTTTGTTTGAAATGTCCTCTATCACTGTAAACCAAAAGAAAAGGTTTAGACCAAGAAAATGCATGCCCATTTGAATGGGGTCGTCTTGAGGGGAGGGCCACTGAGGCATTGTTCAAGAGGTGTTGTCTTAGGATATCAAAATAGTTAAATTTTTCACTCACCATAACCTTTGGTCAATAAAATTGAGTTTCTCGTTAACGTTCAGGTGGGTTCAAAATTGAGATCAAAGACGTATAATAATAATAATAATATAATATACTGGAAACCGTTTTTTTTGCCATGTTTTGGCATTTTATTCTCCAAACTACATTACCTCAGAGTTGATGCCTTCTTTGATATGTTTGATCCCCCATGACAGGAAGGCCTGTATGATTATTTTCACAACTCCTACCATCACGATTTTTTATTGGTTTTCAAAGAAAAAACCTTTGAGGGGGCGCCCAGTGGGTCAATTTTGGCGATGTGGCTAACGTTTGGCACATGGTTAGGTGCAGCTTCGGAGATGTGCAGCGCGCCGGATTGGGTCGTTCCATCCGACAAGTCTGTGAAAGATAGAGACTTTGAATTTGTTGAAATGGCCTCTGAGTTGCGGGCTTGTCATGACCACGCCCAATAATATTTCCAAAATGTAAACGTGGATTTTGGAAAGCCACATGGGTCTGGACATTTTGGGCAAAAATTGAGGTCTTTGATGAAACTCGGCGATCAGGGTCAAAGTTCAAGAGTACGATTTTGAAGGTTCGAGGTTCGCGGCAAAGATGGCCGACTTCCTGTGGGCATTAGGGCGGGCCATAAATATATTTTTTTCATGTCCTGACATGTCTATGTCCATGGCCAGTGTCACCTTTGTACGATGACATTTTTTGCGACCGGGGTTCATGACTCAATAGATAAACTGCCTGTTTGACGGGGCGCCACTAGCCGCTTTTATTATTTTCTCTCGCGGACGCACCCAAAATTCGAGTCCCGGAAGCACTAATTCTGATCCCTTGTTACTTCATATCGTTCACGTTGCTATTGTGAATTACTTGCGTTTTCTGTTTTCCGTTATTGATTTTAATTAGTCCCCTTCGCGGGACACTGCGTGTCACTAGCTCGGGCTAATAATTACAAAAACTAAAGCGAGATGAGGCATGTTGTAATAGACTTTTTTGATCAGCGTGACATGGGAGATCAGGTCATAAATTTTTTTGTTTTCACTTCGTGTAAAGTGTAATTTTGCGGGTATAGGTTAGGGGCGCTATTTTTGGAAAATTGCAACCAATTATCCAGGTTAATCAGTACGATCATAGAGGGCTTATGTGATCCAAATATGAGTGCAATTGGAATTTGCATGCCCTTTTTGAGTTGTCCCTCCAAGAGGCGGGAAACGCATGATATTTGGCGGTACAAAAAAATAAGCGAGATAGAGGCATGTTGTAATAGACTTTTTTGAATCAGCGTGACATGGAGAAATGGTCAATTTTGTTTTCACTTTCGTGCAAGTGTAATTTTGGCAGGTATAGGTAGGGGCGCTATTTTTGTGAAAATTGCTCACAATTATCCGGTTTAATCAGTACGATCTATAGAGGGGCTTATGTGATCCAAATTTATGAGTGCAATTGGAATTTGCATGGCCTTTTGAGTTTGTCGCAAAGAGGCGGGTGGAAAAAGCATGATATTTGCACAGCGGTACAGACAAACCGTGAGAGATATCCGAACAAAAGAGCTGATTATTGCGCTCTACGCCTCTAGATTACACTCACCAAGTTGGATCCTCATTTGGTCCGAAACCCTGGGAGTGACTTGACCAAAATATCAGGTGAAAAAAAATCAGGCTACAATTTTCAATCCAATATGGCGACTTCCTGTTTGTCAGAGGGCTGAGCTATAATGATGTTTTAGGGTTTGTTCTTTGATGTCCTCTATCACTGTTACCAAAAGAAATAGGTTTAGACCCAAAAATGCATGCTTTCCATTTGAAATGGGGGTCGTGCTTGAGGGGCGCCACTGAGGCATTGTTCAGCCAAGTTGTTGTCTTGAGGGATATCAATAATAGTTAATTTCACCAACCATGAACCTGGTCAAACCTAAATTGAGTTTCGTTAACGTTCAGGGGGTCAAATTGGAATCAAAGACGTAATAATAATTAATAATAATAATAATATAATGGAAACCGTTTATTCTGCCATGTTTGCCATTTTATTTCTCCCAAACTACATTATCAGAGTGATGCTTTTCTTTGATATTGTTGATCCCATGGACAGGAAGGCCTGTATATTATTTTCACAACTCCATTAACCATCCGATTTTTTATTTGGAATTTTTCAAGAAAAACCTTTTGAGGGGCGCCAGTGGGTTCATTTTTGCGATAGTGCTACGTTTGCAACATGGTTAGGTGCAGCTCGGGAATGTTGCAGCGCGCGCCGGATTGGGTCCGTTCCAAATCCGGACAAGTCTGTGAAAGATATGAGCTTGAATTTTGTTGAAAAATGCCTCATGAGTTGCGGGTTGTCATGACCACGCCCAATAATGTTTCCAATGTAAACGATGATTTTTGAAGCCACATGGGTCTGGGACATTTTTGGGGCAAAAATGAGGCTCTGATTGAAAACTCGGCGATCAGGGGTCAGAGTTCAAAGAGGTACATTTTGAAAGGTTCGAGTTCGGGCCAAGATGCCGACTTCCTGTGCATTTAGGCCGGGCCATAATATATTTTTTACATTGTCTGACATGGTCTTATGTCCCTGGCCAGTGTCACCTTTGTCGATGACATTTTTTGGACCGGAGTCTCATTGCTCAATGTAAACTTGTCCTTTGAGGGGCGCCACTGAGCCAGCTTTTATTATTTTCTCATCGCGGACGCCACCCAAAATTCGAGGCTCCCGGAGCACTAATTTCTGTCCCTGTTACTTGATACGGTTTCACGTTTGCTATAGCTGATGAATTTCTTGCGTTTTCCTGTTTCCGTTATTTGATTTTATTAGTCCCTCGCTGGGACACTGCGTTTCACTAGCTCGGGTCCTAATAATACCAAAAACTAAGCGAATAGAGGCAAATGTTGTAATAGACTTTTTTTATCAGCGTGACAAATGGAGAATCAGGTCATATTTTTGTTTGCACTTTCGTTGTAAGTGTAATTTTGCAGTATAGGTTAGGGGGCGCTATTTTGTAAAATATGCACAATTAATCCAGGGTAATCAGTCGATCCATAGAAGCGGCTTATGTGATCCAAATATGAGTGCAAATTGGAATTTTGCATTGCCCTTTTGAGTTGTCCTCAAAGGGCGGGGAAACGCATGATATTTGCGTACAAAAATAAGCGAGATAGAGGCATGTTGTAATAGACTTTTTGATCAGCGTGACATGGAGAATCGGCTCATATTTTTGTTTTCACTTTCGTGGCAAGTTGTAAATTTTGGGCAGGTATAGGTAGGGGGCCTATTTTTGTGAAATTGCACAATTATCCAGTTTAATTTTCAGGACGGGGAAATCTATAGAGGGCTTATGTGATCAATATGAGTGCAGATTGGAATTTGCATGGCCTTTTGAGTTGTCGTCAAAGAGGCGGGGAAAAAGCATAGATATTTGGCACAGCGTACAGACAAACCGTGAGATATCCGAACAAAAGAGCTTTGATTATTGTCGCTCTACGCCTCTAGATTACCACTCACCAAGTTGGTCTCATTTGGTACCGAAACCTGGAGAAGAATAGACATGAACAAAAATATCAGAAGAAATGTAATCATAGCTACCAATTTTTACATCCAAATATGGACCGACTATCCTGTATTGAAATCAGGAAGGGCGGAGGCAATATAATATGTATTTAGGTTATGTCTAGTATCCTCATAAATACACAAAAGAAATAGGTTTTAGACCAAAAAATGCATGCTATCCATTTGAAGGGGGTCGTGCTTGAGGGGGCGCCACTGAGGCATGTTCAACGGTAGTATAGACTAGAAAGATATCACAAATAGTTAATAATTTATTACACCACCATGCCTTTGAGTCAAATAAATATGAGTTTCCAGATATAACGTCAGGAAGAGGTCAAATTGAGAATCAAAGACTAAATAATAATAATATATAATATATAATAATGGAAAACCGTTTTTTGCACATGTATTTGCCATATTATATTTCTCCCAAAACTACATTACTCGAAGTGGATAGCTTCAATTGATATGTTTGAAATCCACCATGGAACAGGAAGGCACTGATATGATTATTTTCACAACTCCATACCATCCCGATTTTTTATTTGAATTTTTCAAGAAAAAAACCTTTTGAGGGGCGCCAGTGGTTCCATTTTGGCGGATAGTGGCCTACCGTTTAGCACTAGGATTAGGTGAGCTCAGAGAGAATGATGCGACGACGCACGAGATTGGGTCCATTCCAAATCCGACAAAAGTTGATGAAAGAATAATATGAGACTATATGATTATTAAATAGTTGAAATAGGCACCAAATACTGAGTAAAGCGGGCTTGTCATGACCACGCCCAAATTAAATTTTCCAAATGTAAACGATATTTTGAAAGCCACATGGAGTCTGGGACTTTTGGGCAAAAATAGGCTCTTGATTGAAAACTCGGCCATCAGGGAGTCAGAAGTATACAAAGAGAGGTAACGATTTGATTGAAGGTTCGAGGTTCGGGCCAGCATGGAAAAACAGACTTCCAAATGTGGCATAATAGGACGGGGCCACTAATATATTTTCTTAATGTCCTGACCCATCGGTCCTCATGTCCCTGGCCCAGCTGTCACCTTTCTGTACGATGCACATTTTCTTGCGACCGGGGTCCATTGACTCAATGTAAACTGCCTTGTTTGACGGGGGCGCCACTGAGCCAGCCTTTTTATTATTTTCTCTCGCCGGACGCCACCAAAATGAAGCTCCCGGAGCACTTAATTCTGATCCCGTTACTTGCATATCGGTTCCGGTTTTGCTATGTGATTCTTGGTTTTCTGTTTTCCGTTATTGTTTTAATTAGTCCCTCGCGACACTGCGTGTACTGCTCGGGCCTTAATAATACATAAAACTTAAGCGAGATGAGGCTGTTGTCAAATAACTTTTTTGATCAGCGTGACATGGAGAATAGGTCATAATTTTTTTTTCACTTTCTGTAAGTGTAATTTTTGGCAGGTATAGGTAGGGGGCGCTATTTTTTTGTGAAATTGCACAATATCCAGGTTTATCAGTACGATCCATAGAGCGGCGTATGTGATCCCAAATATGGAGTGCAATTGGAATTTGCATGCCCTTTTTGAGTTGTTCCTCAAAGAGGCGGGGGAAAACGCATATTATTGGCGGTACAAAAAATAAGCGAGATAGAGTCGTTTGTATAGACTTTTTTGATTTCAAGCGTGACATGGGAATCGGCTCATAATTTTTGTTTTCACTTTCGTGGCAAGTGTAATTTTTGCAGTTATAGGGGCGCTATTTTTGTGGAAAATTGCAACATTATCCAGGTTAATCAGTACGATCTATAGAGGGGCTTATGTGATCCAAATATGAGTGCAATTGAATTTTGCATGGCCTTTTTGAGTTGTCGTCAAAGAGGGGGGAAAAAGCATGAATTGCACAGCGGTACAGCAAACCGTGAGAGATATCCGAAACAAAAGAGCTTGATTATGTCGCTCTACGCCTTCTAGATTACACTTCACCAAGTTGGATCTCATTTGGTCCGAAAAACCCTGGAGTGACTTGACAAAATATCAGGTGAAAAAAATCAGGCTACAATTTTCAATCCAAATATGGCGGACTCCTGTTTGTCAGGAGGGCGGAGCTATAATTGATGTTTTAGGTTTGTCTTGATGTTCCTCTATCACTGTCCAAAGAAATAGGTTTAGACCAAAAAAATGCATGCTTCATTTGAAGGGAGGTCGTGCTTGAGGGGGCGCCACTGAGGATTGTTCAAGGGTGCTTTGAGGATATCAAAATAGTTAATTTTTCACCAACCATGAACCTTTGGTCAAATAAAAATTGAGTTTTCGTTAACGTTCATGGGGTCAAAATTGAGATCAAAGACGTAATATAATATAATAATATAATAATAATGGAAACCGTTTTTTGGCCATGTTTTGCATTTTATTTCTCCCAACTACATTACTCAGAGTTGATGCTTCTTTATATGTTGATCCCCATGAAGGAAGGCCTGTATGATTATTTTTTCAACAACTCCATACCATCCCGACTTTTTTATTGGAATTTTTCAAGGAAAAACCTTATTGAGGCGCAGTGGGTCATTTTTGGCGATAGTGGCTACGTTTTGCACATTGTTAGGTTGCAGCTCGGAATGTGCACGCGCGCCGGATTGGGTCCGTTCCAATCCGAAAGTCTGTGAAAGATGAGACTTTGATTTTTGTTGAAAATGGCCTCTGAGTTGCGGCTTGTCATGACCACGCCCAATAATTTTCCAAAAATGTAAACGATTGAATTTTGAATAAAGCATATGGGTCTGGACATTTTGGAGCAAAAAAAATTGAGGCTCTTGATTGAAAACTGGCGATTTCAGGGGTCAGAAGTTCAAGAGGTACGATTTTGAAGGTGAGGTTCGGGCCAAGATGGCCACTTTCCTGTGGCATTTTAGGGGGGCCATAATATATTTTTACATGTCCTGACCATGGTCTATGTCCTGGCCGTGTCACCTTTGTACGATGACTTTTTGCGACCGGGTGGTTCTCATTGACTCAATGTAAACTGCCTGGTTTGAGGGGGCGCCACGGCCACTTTATTATTTTCCTCGCGGACGCCACCCCAAAATTTCGAGCTCCCGGACGCACTTAATTTCTGATTCCCTGTTACTTGCATATCGTTCACGTTTTGCTATGTGATTTTGCGTTTTCTGTTTCCCGTTATTGATTTTAATTGTTCCCTCGCGGGAGCATTGCGTCACTTAGGCTCGGCCCTAATAATACAAAAATATGCCGAGATAGAGGCATGTTTTGTAATAGATTTTTGATTCCAGCGTTGACATGGAGAATCAGGGTTCATAATTTTGTTTTCACTTTCGTGTGTTTTTAAGTGTAATTTTGCAGGTATAGGTAGGGGGCGCTATTTTTGTGAAAATTGCACAATTATCCAGGTTATCAGTACGATCCATAGAGCGGGCTTATGTGATCCAAATATGAGTGCATGGTTTGCATGCCTTTTGAGTTGTCCTCAAAGGGCGGGGAAAAACGCAATTGATATTTTGGCGGACAAAAAAATAAGCGAGATAAAGGCATGTTAATGACTTTTTGATCGCGTGACATGGAGAATCGGCTCAATAATTTTTGTTTTCACTTTCGTGCTAGTGTAATTTGCAAGGTATAGGTAGGGCGTATTTTTGTGAAAATTGCACAATTATCCAGGGTTATCAGTACGATCTATAGAGGGGCTTATTGATCCAAATATGAGTGCAATTGGAATTTGCATGGGCCTTTTGAGTTTCGTTCAAAGAGGCGGGGGAAAAAGCATGATATTTGGCACGCTGGTAAGAACAAACCGTGAGAGAATCCGAACAAAAGAGCTTGATTATTGTCGCTCTACGCTCTAGATTACACTCAACAAGTTGAGATTCATTTGGTCCGAAACCCTGGGATGACTTGACAAATTCAGGTGAAAAAAAATCAGGCTACAATTTTCAATCCATATTGCCGACTTTCCTGTTTGTCAGAGGGCGGAAGCTATAATTGATGTTTAGAGTTTGTCCTCTATCACTGTACCAAAAGAAATAGGTTTAGACCAAAAAAATGCATTTCCATTTGAATGGGAGGTTCTGTGCTTAGGGGCGCCACTGAGGCATTGTTTCAAGGGTGTCTTGGGATATCAAAATAGTTATTTTTCACCAACCCATGAACCTTTGGTCAAATAAAATTTGAGTGTTTCGTTAAGTTTCAGGGGGTCAAAATTTGAGATCAAGACGTAATAATTAATAATAATAATAATAATAAATAATGGAAACGTTTTTTTGCCATGTTTGCCTTTTATTTTCTCCCAAACTAATTACTCAGATTTGATGTTTCTTTGATATGTTGATCCCCATGAACAGGGAAGGCCTGTATAATTATTTTCAACAACTCCATACCATCCCGATTTTTTTATTGGAATTTTCAAGAAAAACCTTTGAGGGGGCGCCAGTGGGTCATTTTTTGGCGATAGTGGCTAGTTTGCACATGGTTAGGTGCAGCTC
The DNA here is from genome assembly GCA_007210695.1 of Neogobius melanostomus. Classification (NCBI taxonomy): domain Eukaryota; kingdom Metazoa; phylum Chordata; class Actinopteri; order Gobiiformes; family Gobiidae; genus Neogobius; species Neogobius melanostomus. Next base: position 4,909,729 of record VHKM01000386.1, read on the forward strand.
GGGATGTGCACGCGCGCCGGCATTGGGCCGTTTCCAATCCGACAAGTTCTGTGAAGATATGAGCTTGATTTTGTTGAAAATGGCCCTGAGTCGCAGGTGTCATGACCACTGCCCAATAATATTTCCAAAATGTAAACGTATTGATTTTGAAAGCCACATGGTGTATGGACATTTTGGGAAAATGAGGCTCTTGATTGGAAAAACTCGCGATCAGGGTCCAGAAGTTCAAGAGGTACGATTTTGAAGGTTCGAGGTTCGGGCCTAAGATGGCCGACTTCCTGTGGCTTTTAGGCTGGGCCATAATATATTTTACATGCCTGACATGGTCATGTCCCTCAGTGTCACCCTTGGTCGATGACATTTTTTTGCGACCGGGGTTCATTGACTAAGCTAAACTGCTGTTTGAGGGGGCGCCACTGAGCCAGCTTTTTATTATTTTCTCTTCGCGGACGCCACCAAAATTCGAAGCTCCCGGAGCACTATTTCTGATCCCTGTTACTTGCATATCGGTTCACGTTTTGCTATTGTAATTCTTTGAGTTTTCTGTTTTCCGTTATTGATTTTAATTAGTCCCTCGCGGGACACTGCGTGTCACTAGGCTCGGGCTAATAATACAAAAACTAAGCGAGTAGAGCATGTTTAATAGACTTTTTGATCAGCGTGAATGGAGAAATCAGGGTTCATATTTTTGTTTTCACTTTCGTTGTAAGTGTAATTTTGCAGGTATAGGGTAGGGGGCGTTTTTTGTGAAAATTGCAAAAATTATCCAGGAATCAGTTCGTCCATAGAGCGGCTTATGTGATCAATATGAGCTGCAATTGGAATTTGCATTGCCCTTTTGAGTTGTCCTCCAAAGAGGGGGGAAAACGCATGATATTTGGCGGTACCAAAAAATAAGCGAGATAGAGGCATGTTGTAATTAGACTTTTTTGATCAGCGTGACATGGAGAATCGGCTCATAATTTTGTTTTCAACTTCGTGCAAGTTGTAATTTGCAGGTATAGGTTAGGGGGCGCTATTTTTGTGAAATTGCAAATTATCCCAGGTTAATCAGTACGATCTATAGAGGGGCTTATGTGATCCAAATATGAGTGCAATTGGAATTTGCATTGGCCTTTTGAGTTGTCGGTCAAAGAGGCGGGGACCATGATATTTGGCACAGCGGTACAGACAAAACCGTGAGAGATATCCGAACAAAAGAGCTTGATTTTGTCGCTCTACGCCTCTAGATTACATCACCAAGTGGATCTCATTTGGTCCGAAACCCTGGGAGTGGGACTTGACAAAAAATAATCAGGTATGAAAAAAAATCAGGCTACCAATTTTCAATCCAATATGGCCGACTTTCCTGTTTGTCAGAGGGCGGAGCTATAATGATTGTTTTTAGGTTTGTCTTGATGTCCTCTATCACTTCCAAAAGAAATAGGTTTTAGACCAAAAAATGCATGCTATCCATTTGAAGGGGGTCGTGCTTGAGGGGGCGCCACTGAGGCATGTTCAACGGTGTGTCTTGAGGATATCAAAATAGTTAATTTTTCACCAACCATGAACCTTTGGTCAAATAAAATTGAGTTTCGTATAACGGTTCAGGGGTCAAAATTGAGATCAAAGACGTAAAATAATAATTAATAATAATAATTAAATAATGGAAAACCGTTTTTTTGCCAGTTTTGCCATTTATTTCTCCCCAAACTACATTACTCAGAGTGATCTTCTTTGATATGTGATCCCCATGACAGGGAAGGCCTGTATGATTATTTTACGAACTCCATACCATTCCCGATTTTTTTATTGGAATTTTTCAAGAAAGAAAACCTTTGAGGCCCATGTCATTTTTGCGATAGTGGCTACGTTTGCAACCAATGGTTAGGTGCATCGGGAATGTGCCGCGCGCCGGATGGTCCTCCAATCCGACAAAGTCTGAAAATGATAACTTTGAATTTGTTGAATGGCCTCTGAGATTGCGGGCTTGTCATGACCCACGCCCCAATAATATTCCAAAATGTAAACGATGATTTGAAAAGCCCACATGGTGTCGTGGACATTTTGGCAAAAATTGAGGCTCTGATTGAAAACTCGGCGATCAGGGAGTTCAGAGTTTCAAGGTACGATTTTGAAGGTTCGGAGGTTTCGGGCCAAGATTCGACTTCCTGTGGCATTTAGGGCGGCCATAATATATTTTTTTACATGTCCTGACATGGCTCTATGTCCCTGGCCAGTGTCACCTTTGTACGATGACATTTTTTGCGACCGGGTCTCATTGACTCAATGTAAACTGCCTGTTTGAGGGGGCGCCACTGAGCCAGCTTTTTTATTTTCTCTCCGCGGACGCCACCCAAAATTCGAGCTCCGGAGCACTAATTCTGATCCCTGTTACTTGCATATCGGTTCACGTTCTGCTATGTTGAATTCTTGCGTTTTCGTTTCCTTATTAATTTTAATTATCCCTCGCGGGGGACACTGCCGTGTCACTTAGTCTCGGCCTAATAATACAAAACTAAGCGAATAGAGGCATGTTGTAATAGACTTTTTTGAATCAGCGTGACCATGGAGAATCGGTCATAATTTTTGTTTTCACTTTCGTGTAAGTGTAATTTTGCAGGATATAGGTAGGGGGCCATTTTGTGGAAAATTGCACAAGTTATCCAGTTTAAA